>QLOD02000024.1:18037733-18048390 GCA_003260245.2 Sideroxylon spinosum | reverse complement strand
TTACAAAACCCTAGACCATTTGTCTTCAAGGAGGTTTCTAAAAAAACTAGTTGGCCAAAAATTCTATCAAGGAGTACCAATCAATCAGCTTTAATGTCATAGATGGTGACTAATGATAACCAATTGGTTGAAACCCCCATATTCGATCTACTTGTTCAGTTACTTTAGATCCACTTTTAGCATCAACCATCGGTCATTACGGTTGCCATTTGAATACAATGGTAGTTGATTGGATACTATGTTTCAATCTTGCATTTTTATTAATTGGTTAAATATAATTTGGTTTTTGATTTTATCATTTTTGATGGTTGATTTGATTTGATAGGGATTTGCAAAACATGGTGAATTGTCTTGAAATTTTTACTTGACTTCAACAATAATAAATTGTGAGTTGATGTATATCTGTTATAGTATGGGGTTGGTTAGAGGAGGAAATAAGATAGATGGAGATGATTTCATGATATTTACAGTTGTGGGTACATTTTTTTCTTTCAACCATTACATTTGAAAAATAAACACAATCTTATCTTTTAATTTTTATACCTTGATGATATTATATGGTGTTGGAACTTAAGAGTTTGTGTTACAAATATTTTGAAACAAAAGAATTCAATATAAAATTTAAATGTCAAAGAAATGTATCAGTACTTAACCCTGAAGGATAATTAATATAATTTATCCATTAATTTCTTAAAACCTTTTTCGATCACATATTATTACCACAATTGCAGTAATAATAACAAAATTGTTCTCATTATTTCCATATGAAATTATGTTAATTGAAAATAACTCAATGGCCATATCAACCTAGCAATACTAACACAGAGAATAGCAAAATTATGGTGCTCATATTTTTAAAAGTTTGACAATTTTAAAATGTATTTAAAATTTATAATTAAGATATACTAATGAAACACTAGGGGGCATATGGTGAAACCTCCCAATTAAAGTTTTAAATTTGTTAATTTTTTTTTTTTGGATTAATATCTCTCAACTTCCCAAAATTATTAACACTTTTTATGAAAATAAATTTTTTTAATAAGGTAATAAAAATTAATTATGCAAATTTTCTTTTTTCTTTTTGAAAGGTAATATGCATATTTCAATATTTCTTAAATACCTTCTTTGCTATCTACTACCTTTACATTTTTTTTTTCTATTTGACGTTTAATTATAAATTATTTACTTAAATGCCATTTAAACTAATCATCTAATATTTTATAAGTGCTTTAATAAATATTTATTTATATGTTTGGTTATGTTCAAATAGGGTATAGATGAGTCTTTCTCATTACTAATACATGGCCCTTTTTTTCTATATCCCATAAACTCGACTTTTCTTTGTCCAACATTTCTCTCTTAGAATTGATATGATTGATTTGATTTTAAAATAAAATTTTGATTTGATTAGATTTGATAAGTAAAATTTTGTTAGAATACATTTTAAATTTAAGAATTATATTTATTTGGTTTAAGAGAAACACGAAATTTGACCATTTTGATAGAAAGTAGATAAAATATGAAAAATATGATAGATGAGAATAAATTTATCTATTTATTTAGATGGTTCAAAAAAATAATAAATTCATATCAAATTTTATTGTTTTGGATTAAATTATAAATGTTATAAAAATTCTAAAATTTGAATTATGAAATGCAATCAAATCCAATTCATAAAATTTTATTTTAATTTCATATATAAAAATTGATGAAAATTCTTATCAAATAAAGTCAACTCCCATTAAGCCCACTATTACAAGGGAAAAATAAATTTTAATTTTGGGAAATAAATAAGTCATATGTTTTACATGGATAACCTTGGAATTTTTTTTGTTTTATCGTTATTTAATTAAAATATATGGTGTTTGTTGTCCAATTAAAAATAATTATGAAGTTAGCGTTAATGACAACGTTGTTTGAAATAGGTTTTTAAATAACTGAAAGCGTAATTTGAAATAGAGTTTTCTTCTTAGCTTGCTGGCACAAAAGCACCATTTGGTTTGGCTTTTTATCCCCCCCAAAAACTCTGTTTCGTATAGACTTTTCTCCTTCAAGTAGAAAACTTTATTTCAAATAGAGTTTTGTATCTATGTCCTAGAAGCACTTTTTCCTATAGCGTTTTCTACATTTGGACTTTTAAATCATCATCCTCTCTTTCATTCTAAAACTTCTCCCTCCCCTCTCTCTCTCTCTCTCTCTCTCTCTCTCTGTCTGTGTGTATATCTCTTTCTCTGTCTCGCTCTTCTAGGTTAAGACCAGCACCGACCTCATTCCGCCTATCGACGCTCCTCCAGGCTACCGACGTTTCATTCGCCGAGCTTCTCACCGTTACAGGTATACATTATAATTTTTGGTTGGGTCATTTATGTTTGAGGAGTTTTGGATTTGAAATTTAAAAACCCTCAACCTATTTCTTTGGCTTGTTATGTTCGAGTATGTTCATCAAAAGTATGTTTTTCTTGTTGAGTCACATGCATTTTTGGCAGTGTAAATATTTTTATATGTATATACCAATAAATTTCTAGTTTTGATTTTTGCTTACTATATATATATATATATATATGTATGTACATGTGTGTATATGTGTGTGTGCAATTTAATAAAGACCCACCATGCTACATTAGTGTTATTATGATGAATGAAAGACCGATTGAGCATTTTGGCAGTTCAACCAACATGACACCTTAGACAAATTTAGAAATTTGCTGAATTGAGACCTAGCTATTGATATTTGCATTTGATTTGCATGATAATATTTGAGTCTGTTTTTCATTGAAAAATAAGTGGCAAAAACTTTCTGCTCCAATATACTAAATAGGTTTGTATGCTTCTAAATCAGTTTTGGTGAACTGTGAAGAACATAGTTGAGTTAAGTCTTCATAAAATTCTTGTTTTTCTTGGTTCCTCACTAATGAATCATCAATAATTTATTTAAAATAGTTTCTACAATACCAATAGAAAAAAAGAAATTCTAGAGTGCCCATGGGTTGTCTTCTACTGTCCCAGTAAAGTTTATATTACAGCTTACTAGTTGGGCACTTGTTGCTCCTCATTTTTTTTTCCCATTCAATTACATAGAGCTAATGCTTGTTTGGATGTTTTGGCTAGAGCTACCGAGTTTCAATGCTCTAATCGCTAGTTTTTTAATCCGTAATGTTGGTCATTTTTGTTATTCATGTGTGTCACCCTAGGTCTTACATCTTCAGTGTGTGTTTTAAGAAGCAGCACTGTGCCATTAGAATCGCATGCTTGTGCTTATTTTAATTGTGATACATTCCTATAGGTAATGTAAAAGTTATGGTCTTTTGGAGTAAAAATATGTGCCTAAATAATAATAATAATAATTAAATTGTTTGATTTATTGTAACATTATCAACCTTTAGGAGCAAAGTGGCTTGTTACAAGTTATGGAAATTAGATCTGTTTTTCCAGACTGTTCAATGAAGGTTTCATTGACAGGTGTTCTATTCTCATTAATTATTATATTAATTTATATTTGGTTTCCACACTGCTATGGCTGGGGGGTGAGAAAGATTTGGAAGAGGCTGTTAACTTTTGGGACCTAGGATAAGATTAAATTACCTTTTTTATTTTCTTGCAGCATATAGAAGCCATGAATAAGAAGATCATTCATTCATTAGCAATGTTTCTTTTTCCTGATCTACCACTAGAGTGAATCCTAATTTACTAATATTTTCTTCTCCATTTTTTTTATTGTGTTATTACAAGCAAAAAAATTGCTCAAACTTTATAGGAACGCACCATCTTCAAACCAAAGTTCCAATAATAGTAACACTATTAAAAAGTGATTAGGAAATAAATAGTTTCAATCAACCCAATAGGAGCAATTGGTGCTATTAGAGGAAATACAGAATTAAGAACCATGATTTGTTTGTGCCATAATGTTCTGGCATTTATTTAAAAGAAGATGAGCATCTGTTCTTGTAGTAGTAAAACATATTTTTCATTTTTTTTTTTTTTTGGTAGAAGGAAAAATGACAATGATTCTATTATTTGAAATGTAAGAGAAAATGAAGGAAAAAAATGTATGAATTTGAGAAATTAAAAAAAATAACATTTTGGTTCGCCTTGTCTATTTTATTACATATTGAATATATTGGGATAAGAATGTGTGTTTAGAATTTTGTTCATTCTTCTTTCTCTTTATTTTTTATTTTTATTTTTTTATTTATTTTTTTCATTTCTTCACCAAATCCTTATTCTAAAAATGCTCTACTTAGACTTGATAATTGTGGTGTGCTGGCACTTGTCTGGTAGTTTGTGGACTTTGGTAGAGGTTTTTGGAATGTGGAATGTCAACGGGACTGTTTGGAGTGCCAAAAAAAATTGCATCCTAATCTCATTGTTGACCATGCAATGCACATAATTTATTACTTTTTCTACTTATATTTTTCATTTTTGTTAAAAGTCAGGTTTTCTTACAATTATTTTTTTCTTTTTGAAATAATTTACTGATGAGGAGCTTTTGTTTGTAATTGAAGGTATCATAATTGACGATTGGGTGTCATTTTTTTGTTACTGGGGAGGAAGTATTTGCCAATGGCTGAAGGATTGTCATACGACCATGACTACAAATGATGCATTCAGATGCTTCTAAGTGTAATCTACGAATAATTAGTCTTGAAGTTATGCTCCCTATTGGGCATGCAACATGGTAGGGTAAACATTAAAGTCGCGTGTTGTTATCTATATCTATTTGGAGACATTATTCGTACGCAAGGGCTTAGATCCAATTCGAACATTGATGGAAGGAATAAAGAAAGTGAAGTGCTCTCACACTGAATTATACTTAGAGTACAGAGTTACATCAGTTGAATCTCCCCTATGTGCACCATTAATTCTTGAAAGAGAACAAGCTCCCGTAGCCTTCTCAATGGGTGAACATAATATTCCAAGTGAGGAATTTTCTAGCCATGTGGTTGCAAATGTTGCTCATTGGGATGTGATTTGAGAGCTTGCTGATCACTAGCAAGAAATGGGAGTTAATAAATCAGCTGAGCTGCTATGCATGGAGGAAATGATGGTCGAACCCGAAGATAACCAATTCACTGGTCTAGATTTTGACAAAGACTTATCTTTTGATGCAGACTTCAGAATCTTCCAAGGAGCAACCGAGGGAGAGGTCAAGTTGCATCAACTTGATTCACAATCATTTACAACAGTGCCTGAAGTTAGCACTGTTTGCTCCACAGCAGGATTAGTTGCAAACAGTGGGATCCTAAGACTCAGGAACCTCGCACTAGTAGTCTATTTATGGAGAAACTTGATTTGATGAATGCATTGAAGACTTATTTATTGAGAACCAACACACAATTCCAAACTATAGAGTTCGATACAAGGATATGGGCTATCAAGTGCAAGATGGTGGGAGGAACAACTTGTAATTGGCGATTGTGTGCAACTAAGCTGAAGAAACATAGACAATGGTAAATCACTATCTATTTTGGCCCTCATACATGCTTATATGCTAGGGTGAATCAGGATCACTCGTAGTTAGATGTTCGATTCATTGTGTCTTCCATTGAGAAAATGGTAAAGAAAGACCCATCCATAGCACCCGACATGCTAGCGGTGATAGTGAACAAGTAGTATCAGTATCATATTTCTTATAACAAAGCATGGGTAGCAAAACAGAAGGTAGTAGCTAGTATTTTCAGCAACTGGGAAGAATCCTACAGTAAATTGCCAATATTTCTACACGTAGTTCAAACATTCAATCTTGATACCATTGTTAACTATGTGTATAATCCTGTGGATACTCTGGGTACTGCAATCTTACGATACATATTCTGGGCTTTCAAACCCTGTATCGAAAGTTTCAAATTTTGTAGACTCACTGTGACCATTGATGGCACGCGCTTATATGGCAAATATAAGGGTAAGCTTCTAATTGCAATAGAAGTTGATGCGAACTTGCAAATCTTCCCACTTACCGCCGCTGTGGTTGACGAAGAGACATTTGTTGGTTCTGGTTTCTTTGCGATTTGAGGATACATATAGTGCCAAACAGATGAGGCCTATGCTTTATTTCAGATCAGCATGTTGGCCTTGTTTCTGTAATCAATACCTCTAGTTTAGGCTGGGCACCGCCAAATGCCACCCAATGGTCTTGTATATGGCATGTGGAGATGAACTTTAAGAAGAGGTATAGCAGAGTTCAACTAAGTAAGTTCATGTCAAATGCTACCAAAACCCCTTAAGTTCGCAAGCTTGAGGCTACGATGTTAAACCTAGAGGTGTGGAAGTATCTCGATGAGATACCAAGGAGAAGTAGGCTCTGTCTCACGATGGGGGCCATAGATATGGAAACAAGACCACCAAAATATCGAAGTGCTTCAACAACTTGATATGGGGTGCTAGGTCCTTGGCCATTGCAGCTTGCGTTCTATTTATATTTTTACAAAGTAACATATTTCAATGATAGAAATTCAGTGGGGGTGGCTTGCTAGGGGACTGCAGTTCGACATTCCCCAAATGTTTGAGAGTTAGTGAAGAAGTTCCAACAACATGCTTGTAGCCATCGTAGAATGCACTTTAACCAAATTGATGGTATTTACAAGATAACCACTAGTCACTATATTAATGGAGGAGGCAATGTCCAAGTTGTGGATCTTAAGGAAAAAACTTGCATGTGCAGTAAATGGAATCATCTTAGGATTCCATGCTTACATGTCATTGCTATCTATGAGAAACGACACTATGATTGGATGGGGATGATCGCACCAAAGTAATTTGTTGATACTTATTTCAACATTTATGCTCCTCACTTCAAGCCCTTACATGATTCGAAATATTAGGAAACACCTAGTGTTCCGAAGTTTATTTCGAATGCTAATATGAAGCGACAAAAACGTAGACCAATGCCGATTCGCATTCGGAATGAGATGGACAGGAGTGAAAGCACTTCAAAAGTACGATGTGAGATTTTTCGTGAGGAAAGTCATAATAAGAGGAAGTGGCTCGGCAAACTTTCGAGGTAGTTATGATGGTAGATGGTGTTTTACTTTTGATAATGTAATGATCTTTTCTCTCAAATACACTGGGTAGTAATACGTTTGATTTAAATGATGTTTTTCTTATGAAATCACTAAAGTGAAATAGGGGTGAATGACGTTTTCTTTTTTTTCTTGTAATATGTTGACATTTTTTTTATTTGCACGTTATCACTAATTTGAACATAGTTGGAATGACATATTTCTTTGAATCCAATTCTTAGGTAATCACTAAAGTTTTCCTAATGTGAATGACACGTTCTTTATGTGCTTATAATTAGTTGACTGTTTTTTTATTTTGTATGCTATCACTAAATTGAACTTTGTTGGAATGACATTTTTTTTTATTCCAATGTTTATGTGGTTCTAGTCTATTGTCTTATATGCAGCCATTTGTAGATTATTTATGGACGCACAGAGGGATTTGCTTTCACTTGGACCTGAGGATCCATCAGTACTGTACCATCAGTCGTGGCATAGATCTTCACAGATATGGGATGATGGGGTAAGTTTATAATTTCAATTCCAAGTGTTATTGATATTTTCGTTTGTTATTATAATTACAATAATATTTATGTAATGTTCTATCTCCACATATGCTAATGTCTTGTTTTTTCTCATTACAAGATGAGGTAGTCCTTACTATCAGGAACAACAAGCAATTGATGTGTCATTTTAGTGGCATACCCAGATATGGCAGGGTGGTTGAGTACTTAGGGAGGGCAGGGTTGCATGGATACTACATGATGCGCTGTATTAAGTTGTACCACCCCCTCATCATAGCTCTAGTTAAGTGATGGAGGTCTGAGACGCATACGCTTCACATGCCCTACGAGGATGCACAGTCACACTAGAGGATATCAATGCGACCACAGGCCTACCAGTCGATGGAGTTGCTGTGATTGGTTGGATGAGGAGCATAATGTCGCAGAGTGGACTGTCATGGTTCAGAGGTTATTAGACATTGCCCCTCCTGCATCTGTTATTCATGGAACATGAATACAAATCACTTGGTTGACCCGACACTTTATTCTATTACCAGATGGTGCAGATGACGAGGTTGTCTGATAGCATGCACGGGCCACTCTATTGTTGTTGATTGGGGGTGGCTTGCTAGTAGATAAATCAGGGAGTTTGGTGAAACTCATATGCTTACCCGTGTTGGAGTAGCTAGAGCATGTTGGCCATTATAGTTGTGGGGTTAGCAGCACTTGCTTGGCTGTATCAAGAGTTATGCAGGGTGGCGCAGCCAGGTGCAAAAGAGATCTCAGGCCCCCTAGTGATACTGCAGATCTGGACGTGGGAGCGGTTATTTTTACTACGACCACTCATTCGAGAGCCTGCACCAATTGCATCACATATTAATCCTCGAGCATAGGATCCACCTATGGACAGAAAATTAACTAAAGCTACACCTGCGAAGGGGGTACCAGCCCTAAGTCCACCCTTTGTTGCGGAGGCATATCTAGACCCCTCACCGCCACAAGCAGACTGATATGACTATAGGTATAAATCCTGGTAAATAATTTACTGCAGTTGTTTATTAAGCTTCCTTTTATTTTTTCTAACATAATTATTACTATAACTAATATTACATATTCTCACTTTAGGTGGAGCGCTAGATTTACCTTGACTGCTTCCCATACTCTGTGAGAGTGTACGAATCGGCTGTATATGATGACATAGTCATAGATGACATGGCAACCATATCCGACCAATCTTTCTATACTTGCACGTGACCTGGAAATTTGGTGGGTTAGAGTGCCCCTTATATGCTATGATGTGGCAGAGATGTACTTCCCAGATCGGGTTATGCAATAGCTTAGGATTATTCAAGTGGAGCTAGTTACATGTGATATCAACTTTGCTTTGCATCCACTTCATCGACGTGGTATGCGAGGACTCGTTGGGATGTCTACCATCGAGAGCATATCACCACATGGGAGGATTAACGTAATAGGGTTGTCATAACTGAGCCATCTACAGGCTGGCTTGCACCGGATGATCCATAGATGCAGTGTTATAGGACGTTCAGCATGACACGGATTGGACCACTGCGAGACGTTCCTTTGATCGGATCTCAACTGATAGCGGCTACAAAGACTATACTGCTTAGTGATTGTTTGGTAAATAAATAATTAACATTATTGTTTTTCAATACCATGCAATTTATGACATGCATCTACTATCGTTGTTTGTATGTTTACAGGTGGACACTGCTGTCTCGGATAGCGATAGATCTCCTTAGTTGTAGAGATTGGGAGGAGGTCCATCGCTTGGCAGAGACGATGAAGAGCATTGGGCAGAGGACGATTGCAGCCATAGACGAGGAGTACCGACTGGCAGAGGCTAGACGAGAAGCGAGGTCGTTATCACCCTATGATGTTGGACTATCATCATCCACCAGAGTCGAACCATTTGCTTTGCAGGAGCTAGACCCTCCAGTTGTTTGGGAGTCCCACCATCGGCGTTTGCCAAGCCATCATCACCTGCTGTTGATCCACATCATCCATTAGAGAGCATTGATGACTATATTATAGTCATGAATGATGTGGGTATTGCACAATCATCACCGTTGCAGTTACGCCATTAGTTCCCACCACCAACGTATCACCACCACAATAGGAGGATATTACAGCACCTCTTCCTCCCGAACAGTACTCTCAAAAGAGGGCTACGGATAGTTTCGACCCGAGTATATAGCCTCCAGCCCATTTAGAGTTATCTCACGACCTACTACCTCAGTTGCAGCCTACAGTGCCACAGACTCAGCCACAGGTGCATGAGAGGTGGAGGAACTCCTTCATAATAGGAGGCACCCTCTGTGGGATAGAGTAGGCATCTTATACGTCAAGTTTTGAAGATTGATTGTTCTAATTGTAATATTCTATGAAGTACACACAATTATAAAATTAAAATGGAAATATCTTAATGTTATGTTTTAGAAGTTGGTTTATATTCTTCATAACTTTCTTTGTATATGAAAAATCTTATTTTGTTAATATGTAGATATATATATATATATGATGGTGATGTTAACATTATATTTTAAAGGTTGGTTTATATATTTTGTTATTGTGTATGAAAAATTTTATTTCATGTTTGTAATATTATTTGAAAGTAGTTATTGTTTTAATTTGTCTATGTGTTTATTCAGTGAAATATTGGTGTTTTAAGTAATTTCTACATGTTAATGGGGTATAGAGAAAGAATAAGTAGTGCATGGGGAGTGTTACGAAGAAATAGAGTTTTCATTGCAAAATTAAATTTGAAGAAAAACACTAAATCAAATAATGTTTTTCGATGACTAAAAACTCTATATGAAATAGAGTTTTCAGAACGTTTTCAAGCTGCCAAAAGCTGTATATGAAGTAGAGTTTTGGGTGCAAAATTAAAGATTAAAAAGAAAAGGTTTAAAAAACAAGTTTCAAATCGCGTTCTTATTAACGCTAATTTCACAATCATTTTTAGCTAAACAACAAACGCCACATATTTTAATTAACTGACGGTGAAAAAAAAAAAAATTCCGGATAACCAACCAAAAAAGGAAAAAATAAAATATAGTATATCTAGATAGGTTCAACGAGTCTTGTAACGACGACCCTCCTTCAAAGCTGGCATAAAAGATAAACGAAGGGAGAGAT
>QLOD02000024.1:18022461-18034377 GCA_003260245.2 Sideroxylon spinosum | reverse complement strand
TTATAGACCATCAATATAAATATAATATGAGTATGTAAGGAAGATTAATCTTTCAGTTTTCTCTTCCTTTCTCTGAACTACATCAAACTAAAATTTTCCTTCTCCAATTGTAGATAGACTGAAAAACTAATTTATATATTTAAAGGAGTGGGCAACTAAGGATTTGATGTGTATGATATTTATATTAAAAAATAAGTATTTCCACTAATATATCTACCTGGATGTTTCAATTGACCAAAAAAAAAAAAAAAAAATAGCATGAGAATGTTGAGATCTATGTTGTTTGGGCTTTGTCTTGGACTCAAATTTGACCCCATTTGCTGGTATTTTATTTTACATTTGTTTGTCGAAGAAATGATTTTTAAGCATTTGACACCATTTTCCCTTAACAAAGTAGTTTAATTTTGCGTTAGCATTAAAAAGTGATTCAGTGCAAGAGACACATACTTGAGTAGACACGTTTAGATCTATTCTGTGCTAATGGTTATATGCACTAATATTTAAAACTATTATCCTAATCTGGATTTTTTAGGAATTATTTTACATGTGCTCATACTCTCACACTAGGAATTTATCCAAACTACTTAATTTAGAAATGTTTGCTGTGAGGATGCAGAAATAAATCTGCTAAAGCTTTTCTACCCCATTTTGTTATCCCCAAATTTTTTTCGCAACAAGAGTATAAATTTGGCGAATAGATTTAGCCATATTCATGGGCTGTTGTGCAAGTATGTACTGATGGAATTGGAGTAAAGATTCTATGAAAGAATTATAGGCATATTTGAGATCTCTCAGAAACATTTTCGCAGAACCAATTGAACTTCCATGAGATGATGGGTATGACAAGTTCTTTCCGATTGGCAACTTGTGCATGCTTTAACACTTCTCTGGGCTGATTGAGATTTCTCTTTCTATGCAGTCGTGTTTATAATGATGTGTTAATCTAATAATCATTCTTTTTCTGATGACAACTTTTTTTTTTTTTGGAAGCTCCAATTACAAAACGAACTCAAGCTTTTTTTGCCCTTTCTTTTCTTTTTGTTTTAGATTTGGTGACTAATTTATTGAAATAGGCACCTGTCAGTTGCTTAGGTGTCATGGATTGACACCTTTTGCACTAGTGTGGCTGGGTGGCGCTTGTCTATGAGGCTTCCAAGCAAGTCAGCCCTGGAAGATCTTGCAAAGATCACAAACACGTGCATTCACTGCACAAGTTGGCACCGAATAATGGCCCAAGCAATTAGCAAAACAAAGGCACAGCCAAGAGGATCACAAAAGACACAAGATTGGGAACAAGCACTTTTATTGATGACACAAAGTTTCTTACTACAAGTAGGTGGGGAGACTAGTAAGCATAAGCAACACTATCTAGGGACTTGCCTTGCTTACCCTCCTTTGCATATCCTTTTTGAGCCATTACAAAATTAACAAGGGGAAATATCAAAATGTTAGGAGTCACAATGGGTCTACAATACAAGGAATTTCATGAAAATGCCATGTATATGTCTAAATAGGACCCTAAATCTTTGTTACTCCTTTCGTTAAATAAAAAGTGCACTACCTCTCCTTGATTGGGCTTTGACACAACCTTTCATACATGACTGTGTCGAGAGAAAATCTATACGTGATCCCAACACAAGACAAGCATACATGGACCCTGTGCAGCATATACAAAAAAGTTTTTGCTAGCTAGTGACAAGAAAATGAGGGACTTGGGCCATCTTTGAAGCTTGGCTTGTGGCAATGGAAACACAGAAATTTTTTGAAATTAGACCTCCAAAATCAGTCATCTAGAAAGTTATTTTACTCACTTTCTTACTGTGAGATAGACCAAAGTTGCATCATGCCATTGATTTATAAGTGACTCCCCTCTGATTGATGCAAGGGAACAACAATTTACCTAATGACTAGGATCTCGTATATATCTACTTTGACAAACCTACATAGGCACATGTGTACATAGCAGATATTGAGATTCATTGGAAACTTGTGAAATGAATAGACATCTCAAGTAACTTTCTTATGTGAACCAGGATTGGAATTAACTTTTTATCTGATTCTATGATCAGACTATAAAATTGTTAATCCACATTTGTGGCTTTGCTCGCTACAAGAATGTGTTAAAATTTTAGGTTGTCTATTTGTTTTTTTGATTCCATATGGTGGATTTTGTTTACCTCGTTCCCTGCCTACAGTTAGTCCACTCATGATGTTTGTGCAATTTTTAATGATAGTTGGATATAATTGTGATGATCACTAATAATTAATATATTTACTTTTTATCTGCTGTTGATTGTGCAGGACCTTTTGTGGTAGTGAATTGACAGGGCAGGTATAGCGCATTTCCATTTAACTGAAGTTTCTGAAATTAACTATGCAGTTTATGTACATATATATAATCGATAATTTGGCAACATATTTGTTTATTATGTTATTAATATAAATATAGAGCTAAGGGAGGATATCCTTCAATGTGGGTTTTTTTCTCATTGGCCGTCATTCACTTTTTCTTTTCCCCGTTTTTCTTCTCCTCCTTTTATTCTTTTCTTCTAATATAATATACATCTAACACAACCCCATCCACAAAGATTTTGAAAGCTGATAAGCTTTCAAAGTTTACATTGTTGGATTTTATCTCTCGAGGTATTTGTTTTTTGATACATATACTCAAATACATCCAGGATTTTGTCAAAATTAGTACATGATATTTTAGAATATATTTTCAAAAAGTTGTGGATTTTAAAGCTCATCAAAATATATTGTCACGACTCTTTGATTTCTGATTGTTCATTTTATTTGAATGCAACCAGCTGAATATCAACTAAACAAAACATTGCTTCCCTATTGGACAACGCATCATAAGCTCCAGCCAAGGTTTGGGACTTGGAAGTGTGCTCGTCTTATGTCCTTGTGTCTTTATACACTGAAAATGCCATGCCATTTACCACCATTGCTAAATTCAGTGGATCTATATCCAAAAAATTTGTTACCACTTTGATGCAATGGGAGACAGGAGATCATTGAAAAAATCATTCCAAGCTAATATAAGAAGGTAGAGAGAGCAGTTATTGACAAAAATATTAAAGATATATTTGGATCAGAAACATTGATATCACCGAGGCAGCTTAGGTTTCCAAAGGTGATTGGAAGAGATTATTAGCCTTCCCCACTAGAGGATCTTGAACACTATCATGCATCTCATTATATATTATGTACTACAAGTGGAATAACTTGAAAGCCTAGTTGAAACAAGTTATAGACATGAAATATTAAATATTTGGATCAGTGTGTGGGTGCATGCATATGTATTCTATTAGAAGTAAGTGCATGGCTTTGCCCATATTATGATAGTTAAGCATTATTGTCCATGACTTCTAAGGTTTCTTCTTGAGGAGAAGAATATATTTGTGAACAAATTTAAATTTTTTAGTTCCAAACTTGATAAATTTTTTTTTCTACTTATGTTAAACCTCTTTTTATCTATTCTTTTAAATGCAGAAGTCATCTTCTTCCAACGCTGAGTTCTCTCTAGTCACATTCAACGCTCATGGATCTTACTGTGGTATACATTTTTCCCAAGCTCTCTTGTTTTCTGGGAATTCTTGATTAATGTTTCATTGCTTGCTGCAACATGGTGATCCCATGGGCATCGACGTACAATTGTTTGTGTTGACTCCACTTTTTCATAAAATAACATTTGTGTGGCCAACTGCAAGTTGTTAGAATGGGTGAAAACACAGACACAGACACACACAAATGTTTGCATTTTATCTTTTTGGGGCGGTTTGATAAGCTATATGGTTGGATGCAATTTTAGCGTTCAATGAGTGGGTGGATTTGAGTTTAAAGTATTTCTTTTTCTAGCAAGACATGAAGAAAGTTTATGATCCATAGCAACTGGGGTTAAGACATCAAGAAGACTTGTTTACTTATTATAATATTATAATGAAAAATAATCAAGATGTCTTATAATCAATTGGTGCTCTCATTGGAAATATTGTTAACTTTGAGCTTGTTGAAGCATTCAAATCAAAACTAGTTGGCAAGGAATGAAGAGGTATATTATGATCTTTATCTTATACAGGTTTGGGAAGCAATATTTTATTGATCTGAGATAAATTCCAACATGGCCCCTCACATGTGACCCTATGTAGAGAACCAAATTGGTGTACCGAATACAAGTGTACGATCGAGAGGTTTACTAACGACAATGAGAGATTGACTTGGGGGGTGTGTGAATCTATCCTAAACTAGCTTTGACATCATGTTGAACCATTGAACTCAAAACTAATTGACAAAGGTGGAGAGGTCCATTAGGATCTTATACATGGTTGGGAGGTAATATTTTATCGATGTTGGATAAATCTCAAAGGGGCTATGGAGACTAAAGGGAAGATTCATTAAAATATGTTTTTCAGTAGTCTCTTCCTTGTTTTTAGGTAACTGTAGGCCAATTGGTTTTGAGGAGCTCAGAAGTCTATTTTGGGAATATTCTCGATCACCTTTTGGCTATGGAGGTTTTGATATTAAGATTCTAATAAAGTTGGGTGGTTGTTGATGTCATTGTTTTTTTGGTACTTTTTACTATTGACTATTATTTCGTGGGGGGTAGACGAGAAAATGCTTAAATATCCTTGTGGTTTTATGTTGTATGTTGGGATGGTGTTTGGATCGAAATTTAATTTGGCTAAGAGTGTGTTGATTTTGATGCGACAGATAGAGAACATTTTGAGTATGTGAGGATATTGAAATGCTGAATTGGTGAGGAGGTTATCAATAGGGAAGTGCGGAATTGGAGATTCTTAGTTTATCTTTACTTCCAGTAGTTTTGAGGTGAGCTTGTACTATGGGCCGGTGTGGAAGAGATCACTATTGGTATTGAAAGGCCACTTGACTTTTGATGGTGCATTCCAAGATAGTGTTTTGGTGGATCGAGTGTCTTTTGGTAGTTAATTTGGACTTTCTTGGTGATACCTGGCTCTTGTTGGGGGAGCTACTTTAACCAGGTGTGGAAGATGGTATCGCTGTGTCTGATTTAAGACTAGCCAGAGTGCTATGGCTAGTGCTCAATTTGAAGCAACTTCTTGACTTCTTTGAGCTTTTTGTACTCTGGGCTGTTTTTTTCATTTTTTGTTCCCATTCCTTTCTTTTTCTCTAATTTTTTTCCTTTTTTCTTTATTATTTTATGTGCTCCATACAGAAAGTTAATGGTTTTAGATTTGAGAATGTAATTTAATTATCATTCCTTTTGTACCATGTGTACATCAAGTGCACCAAGCTTTGGTGTTATCTTGCGATTATTTTGCACATGAAAAAAATGTTAAAGATACATTATCAAATTTTTGCATTTCCTGGAAATTTAACTGGCTAATTCACTCTAAAATTTAAATCAAGACCATTATGTGCATTTTTGGCCTTAAAGCTTTCCACAAAACAAATTCTAATAAATTTTCTTGTCGACAGTGAAATCCCCCCCTCCAAAAAAAAAAAATTATTAAACGGCATCAAATCCATAGTTGTAAACCCCACACTAGTTTTGTTGTTGGTATGGTACTTGTTGGTATCAGTACCATTTCAAATTTGGTAAAAATATATGCTTACTCAAAGAATTTAATTTATAACTCAAATAAGTATTGTTATAGAGAATTTGAGAAAACTTGATGCACACAATGGGTGGTGTTGTATTTTTATTTATAATCCTAAGTCTATACAACATAGGAATGTAAAGAATTACATATCAATCGCAATCTTATACTATTATGTCTATGCTTTACATCTATCACTCCCCTCAAGCTTGAACACACATATCTTTCTAAGTTTGCTGTAAATGTATATTACTCCCATGCCCCTTCAGTTTTAGTAAATAAATATGCGAGTTGATCTTTAGACTTTACATTAATGGTTTCCATCACATTCTAAAGGAGCTTCTCTCGAATAAAGTGGCAATCTACTTCTATATGTTTTGTCCTTTCATGAAACACATGATTTGATGCAACAGGAATTGTTGCTTGATTATCACACATCAATTCCATAGGGGACTCATGCTTTACACTAGCTTCTTCAAATATATGTCTGATCCACACCAACTCACATGAAGTGTGTGCCATTACTCAATACTCAGATTATGTAGTTGATTGAGCTATGATTGTTTGTTTCTTAATTCTCTAACATATCAAGTTTCCTCATACAAACACACAATATACAGTGGTGGACTTTCAATCATGTGGAGAGCCAACCTAGTCAGCATCATTGTATCCTTGAATCAAGACATAGCCATGATCTTTCTATTGTAAACCATGACCTAGGTTACTTTTGAGATATCTTAGAATGCGAATAACTACATCACAGTGACTTGTACATGGAGAATCCAAGAATTAACTTACCACACTTATATTAAAGGAAATATCTAGGTGAGCAACTGACAAATTGTTCAATTTGCCTACCGGCCTCCTTTATCTACTCAAGTCATCTAGCTTTTATTCATTTGGCAAAAAATTTGTGTTAAGAACCATTGGGAATTAGCAGGTTTGGCTCCCAATAATTTTAATTCTGTAAGCAAATCCAAAATGTATATTCGTTGATTCAGTGCAATACCAAGACCAAATCTACCAATCTCAAATCCCAAGAAATACTTCAAGGAGCCTGAATCTTTAGTTTGGAATTGTTTTGAAGGAATTGTTTCGACTCTTGCATTCCCTTATCATCACGGCCAATAATCACAATATCACGTACATGGATGAATAACCAGAATTTGCCACAAGTATCACTGTAGAATACTAAATGGTCCACCCTTTAACATTTAAACCAAACTGCATGGTTTCACTAATGCTATAAAACCATGCCTCGGATGACTTTAGAGATCGAGGGACTTCTTCAATCGACGTACCAATTTGGGCTCTTGCCTCCATGTACACTTCCTCATCAAGATCAACATGCAAGAAGACATTCTTAATGCCAAGATCATGAAGAGTTTAATGGAAAGAGGCAATAAGAACGATAACTCTTCAAATAGAGGCAAGTTTGGCAACAAGAGAGATTGTCTCCTAGTAGTCCTGGTGACTCATCTGTGTATAACCTTTTGCAATAAGACTAGCTTTGAGATGGTTGACAGTGCCATTGGGGTGAGTCTTCAATGTGAATACCTAACAACAACCAACCAGTGACTTGCCAATAGGAACTTGCACCAGATTCCACAAATTATCAACTTGAGGAGAAAACATCACTCCTTCCATTGCTACTCGCTATCCAGGATGAGATAAAGTCTCTGAGACAGTTATGCATAGAAACAAATGACAATGAACTAATAAATGAATAGGAAGTAGGTAAAAGGTAGGCATATGAAACGAAATTAAAGATGGAGTTAGAGGTGAAAGTAAGTTTACCTTTCCGAAGAGGAATGAGCAGCTCAAACTAGGAAGGAGCTGGTGGAGGATCGACTGACCACAAAGAGGCTGGTGGAGAGTTGGAAGCGGTGGGAGTTGGTTAGTTGATGGAAATTGAAGGGGTCTCGATTCGCCGGTGATAGACTCGTAAATTCGGAAGGGAAAGGTGATAAGACTTATAAATTCGGAAGGGAAAGACAATGATAAGGAGGTGAAATTGGTTCAAGAGGTAAAACAGGTGAGGGCAGAGCTGCTTGATGATCATCAAATTGGTAAGACTGACCCAAGAAAGTGATAGACTCGAGAAAAGGTAATATCTGCACAAGTGAATAAGCAGTTTAAAGTGGGGATAAATATCGGTAGCCCTTTTGAGAACAAGAGTACATATGGAACACATTTGATCACACAGTGGTCCAATTTATTGCTATCAGGGGTAAGTTGGTGAACAAATGTGACACAATTGAAGAGCCGAAGAGGAATCAGAAATGGTAAATCATTAGGAAATGGATAGAATGAGGGAATTTATTTTGAAAAAGTGAAGATGATGTGATTGATATGATAGCAAATAGTGAGAACTGTATCATTCCAGAGTATGAGGATACATCAACTAGTCTCAACAAGATGATGATTCTTGTGTTCAACTACTCCATTCTGGTGTGGAGAGAGAGAATAAGAGGACTAGTGTATGAAGCTAGATGCAATCATAAAGTTTGAAAAAGGTGTAAATAAGTATTCACAAGCATTATCGCTAAGAAAAATGTGAATAAGGCTATGAAAGAGTTTGAATTTTGGCATAGAAAGCATGAAAAAAATAAAGAACATCTCAGGATCGTCCTTTAACAATGAAAATATATATTTTGATAACAATCATCAATGGATGTGATGAAATATTGACATCGAGAAAGTATAATCTGCCAGCTTCATATCCTCCTCCAATTCTCTCTTTGGTTTGCAAATTCTGGATTAAACAAAATGAGAAAAGAAGGTTACAACACAATTATAGTGTTTAGTAAATTGGCTAATAGACATGAAATTGAAAGTTAAGAGAGGGAATGTACAAAACAAAAGATAGAGAAATCGAAGGTAGGATGACCATTACCAATTCCACTTATACCTTTAGAGGTGCCATTAGCAAAGGTAACAGTGGCAAAGGCTAAATGTTAGAAAGAAGACTAGAAGTACCTGATATATGATTAGAGGTGCTAGAATCAAGGATCCAAGGCTGTGATTGATGAGAGGATAGGCAAGTAAAGGAGTTAGCATTATGTGTAAGCGAAGATGTGGAAAGAGATGTCTGATATTTTAAAAATTCTAAATACTCTTCATTAGTCCTGGAGACATTGTGTTGGTTTATTGTGGAGGAGCCTAGATTTGTATCTGTGACTACAACATTAACCATATGTGGAGGGTGACCATGCAATTTCCAACAAGTTTTACGGGTGCGATTTTTCGATTGACAATGAGTACATTGCCTAGAGGATTTGCAACTTCGACCAAGACTATTCTGATTATTCTATCGAGATGGATGTGAATTCTTATTGCTAGCTCCACTATTGTCAGAGTTGGAAGATTGACTAACAAGAGCTGATCAATTTGCATTTTGAGGAGGCAATGATTCTTGAACAATTTTGTGAATTGCTCTAGGATATGTTTCAGCTATAGAGGGAATCTATGAGCCTGTGAAGATTTGTGAGTGGAAGGGGTCATAGCCTGCTAGAAATTTTAGAACCACCAACAGTTCTCTCTGCAGTTGTGTGGCATGAACTTTATCTGTGATAGGTTGGGGAACATTTAATTCCTTATGATTTGTTGGAGATTAGCAAAGTATTTAGTAAATGGTTTGCCATTCTGTTTCTAATGGAAAAACTCATGGAAGTGATTATGTTTGTAAGGTCGCTAGACTAGAGTTGGGAAGTAAAGATTAGGGTTCTGAGTTTTTGATAGAGACACAAGAACAAGGTGATTAGTGTCTCTTGATACATGCATAAGAATAAGATACCCTGATAGAAAAACGGAATAAAGAATTCAGGATCTTTGCTCTTATATTATGTTGGAGCTTAGAGAATTTGGAAAAACATGACACACCTAAATGCGTGGTTTTGTATCTATATTTATAATCTGAAATGCCGATACAAACTAAGAATGTTAATAATTATATATCATGATCCTAATCTACCATATACAAAATATATCACAATCCTACATTTTTTAGTAACAAGTATAATCTACAATTTATGTATAAAACAAAAGTTATAAATAAATTGTTTTACATTTTCATATTGTTTGTTGATTAAAACAATTAATTTAGCCTATTTTAGATTTTATTGAATAAAGCAACAAAAGAAAAAAAAGTTTATTAAATGGAGTTGGATAAGTAAAGCAAACAATTTCCACTCGTCATTATCTTGAAAAAAAAAAAAAAAATTATTCCAAGACATGACACTGGAATTTTGAAAAATTTTGGTACTATTTGAGAAATCCTGGTACAGGTCAGGAGAAAGTGTGTAGGGTGGTAGAACTGCTGGCATAGAACACGTAATATTTTGTCCCCTTTTCCATCCGATACAGTGCGATATTGACAACTGCTGTCAAATCCTAAAATAAAACTTACCAGTTTCCTTAAATGTAGCTGGTAAATGGTGGATTCTCTTGTGGTTGCTGAAGTTTTATATTCCTATATACTTTGCTCTTGTAATCTGCAACTTTGCACTGTGACTGGCTATTCTCTTTCCTTAGATCTTCTGAGACAATCCCCCGATCCCTATTCAATGCAGCTTGCTTGGTACAAAGGAGTGGCTGGATAAGAGATGTTGATATTTTCTTGCAATGGCTATCTGCTATACCCTTTGCTGGAGGAGGTTTCAGCGATGCAGCTATTGCGGAAGGTCTTGCAGAAGCTATAATGGTGCAGTGTTGACTATGCTACATTCTTTTTAATGCAATTTTCATTTTAGTCTTCTGATTTGAGAGGATTTGCTGAATCTTGGTGGTCCCTCAGTTGCATTTGCTTGTATTTTCTGTCCGCCTTTTTATATAACTGCAGGCTGCTCTTTCTTTTTAACTGGATTATTTTGCATGAAATGAGTTCTTTTCGAAGGTTGAACTCAGAATGGCTTTATTTTGGATTTAGGGTTATTATATAGGTGCAAGCCTTGATAAAGGAGGATTGCTTCATTTCATTGGCTATCCTTTTCATTCAGTTCATGGGAAGGGTGTTAACAATGATGAATGTATAACATGTCATTTTTTACTTGTCAACTAATGGCAGCTGTTCCTGTTTCTTTTAGTACTAGCACTAGTATTTTTATAATTTAAAATATTTAAAAAAAATGAAAGAGTGCCTTGATTTTAACGTCAATTATTACCTCTACTTGATTTGCAGGTTGAAGTGAACTCGACTAAGTCTCTCCTTTGGTTAACTCATGTCTTAGTTGTGTTTGAAACCTCTAATGGGCAAACTGCATCTTTGCGGGTGTGAATTGACTTTATAAATTGGGTAAACTTGGTGGGTGTTGGCTTGATTTTATTAATGTGTCTGGTGGCCGGTTGAGTTTTTTTATGTTTGACTGCTGAAGGTGCTGCTTTAAGAGCAGGGTGTTGCTTAGGATTTTATTTTTGGGCTTTATGCACTAAGTGGTAAAATATTGTCCTTGATGTGGTTATCTTTACAATTTTGGTCCCGTTGACTTGATAGCATTTTGAAATCCTCAATCTAAGAACCAAGACATTTCTGTGAACTATGAAGGTGCCATGTCCAAGCCAGACACTCATTAGACACTCCTTCAACATGTGTTGGACACTTATCCAAATGAGCCTCATTGTTTTTTCTTTTTAAGAATTATACACTCTTTGGACACTTGAGGGGCACACATGTCCATCATTTATATTTTATATATATGTGGAACACATTAGGACAGACATATCCATCATAACACATTGCAAGTTTGAAGAGAGAGAAAAAAAAAAATTAAAATCAAATAGTAAAGTAAAGACAATATAAATTTGTACTTGTTAACCTTTCACCCTCTTTATTTTATTTTTATTTTAGAAAATTTTAGGACTCAAAACTTCCAATTTATTTACATGCATAGCTTTGTTTCTCATTTGTTTGCTAAAGTTGTATAATGAAAACAGATTACTTAATATTGTGATATAAATACCAGTATAAATAAATTTTTAATATAAAAAACTAATAATTTATTTGCGTACATAATATATAATTGTTTCTTGACATTCCTCATTATGTTGTGTCCAAACTCCTGTGTTATTTATCTGTGCTTCTTAGACCTCAATGGGTTTGATTATAATGTTGTGGGTAAACTAGCATATTTCATTTGCGACTACCTATTTCACTTTTTTATTTTTGTTTTTATTTTTGTCTTTGGGTGTGGACGTGCACATGTGCAAATGTGTTAATTAACCATTGTTAAAGGTGTGGATTATTTATTTGTGATTTTTGATATTTTAGATTTTGTCACCTTGAACATGTGCATAGAAACATAAGCGGCATGTATTTTATGTTATTTTATGCTAG
>QLOD02000024.1:17781029-17812751 GCA_003260245.2 Sideroxylon spinosum | reverse complement strand
TGATTCATGTATTGATTTTGTTACATGAAATTTGGAATTTCAATACTAGAACTAGTATATTGTTTTTATATAAAAATCATACTTAGAGATCGAATTAATTTTTGATAATTTTTCCCACGAACTAGACATGTAAAGGAGTATTTAGTAATAAAATTTTAGAATTTTTACAGTTAAAAGGAATTTATTAAAAATAATCAAACTTGACTATTTGGTTAGGATTTCTACACTGGAGCAGTATATTGTTTTTATATAAAATATATGCATAGAAGTTGGATTCATTTTTGATATTTTTAAATATAAGATTATATATCCGAAATAGTATCCAGTAAAAATTTCATAATTTTTTGAGTTAAAATTAAGTTTTACAAAATTACAAAAATGGACTGTTTGGCTTGAATTGATGCACTAGCACCAATTTCGTTTTTGGTATAAAAAGTATATATATAGGTTGATTTACTATATGAAAATTTCACACATGAAACTAATCATGTTAAAGAGTCTACACTAAAAGTTTATAAATTTAAAGTAAAATCTTATTTTATAAAAGTAGGGAAATTTGACTGTTTGGGTTGCATTACTGCACTGGCACAAATCTAGTTTTTGGAATAAAGGAATATATATATATAAGTTTATTGAATTTTTGAAAATTTCATATATTAAACTAGACATATGAATGAATCTCCTCTTAAAATTTTACAATATTTGGATTGAAAATAAATGTTATAAAAATGGTGAAAATGGACTGTTTTTTGTGGTTCTAAATCGAAACACCCATTTAGTGTTTTTTTTTAAATCTGTATTAATTGGCTACATGAATAAATTCTATTTTTTTTCAATTAAACTAGGGTTAATTCTAAGAATTTTAGGCTTTCAAATTAACTAAAAAATGCTTTATTCTCTATTTTACATGAATTATCTAAGTTTTTGTCCAAAAATCTATCTTTGTCAAGACATGTTTGATATTAAATTTTACTTATCTATATGTATGTATTCTTGCATATGGTTGTATGAGATTTGATTTGATAGATTTTGTAATGAGAATAATGTTATGGAAGGGCAACATGAAACTTCAGCCTAAATGAACATTATATTTCATAAGACTTATAAAGTAAAGGATGAACATAAGGAACCTAATTTTGGTATAACCTTGTGTATGATGTGCTATTATTAAAGGAACTTGTTTGAGATTGATTTTTGATATTGGGGTCATTAAGGGTACTAGAAAGAATGGGTTCTAGAGCCCAAGGTTCGAAAGACCCGAAACCTACACAGGATGTTATAACATAATTAGTAGGCTAGAAACTCATAAAGTGTATATACGACTTACACTAGCTACATTAGCACTGGGACAGCGGGACTAGGGCCATGAGTACATTTGGGATTGGGGGACCAGTTGTACCCTATGAATTCAGTCTAGGGACTTGATGAGTACATCTAGGACTGCGAGACTAGTTATACCCTAAGGATTAGGCCTGGTAATTACTTAGGTTTAATTCTGTGGCTACAAACTAAACTTGCAAAGTACCTGAGGCATAATATGATATTGTGATGGATATATGTAAGTGAATAAGATGATGAATGTGGTTTTAGCATGAGATTGCAGAATAATGGCTAAGTAGATGTTTAATTTAGAAGAGTATGATAAATGTGGATATTGTGATATTAATGTAAGATTGATAATAGAGTTTTACTTAATTTAAATTTGATTAAGTGTTGTTGTTTATGTTATATGATTAAGAAACTTATTCTTATATGTTTATTTCTGAGCACACATGATTTAGTGGTCACCCCCTATAGCTGATCTTGTAGGGTAGGTGTTCGTGATAGACCTATGAGATAGAGTACCTGGACATGATTTTATCTACTTTCATTTCATCTAATTTTGCTTTGATATTGATTTTAGGCCTGGTTTGAGGCATATAGTTTTGTAGCCTTCTGTTAGTAAGGTATAAATCTTTGGGCATTCTAATATTGAATACTATTATTATTTATCGCTTCCACTCTGATTGATATTTGATGTGTAGCTATTTGTGGGTTTAGTCTCTGATGTCCCTGAGTTGTGGATTTCGGGGCGTGACATTTTTGTCTGTAAGTTGAGAAGAAATGAAAAGAAAATAAATGTTTATTGTTATTTTACAATTATATCCTTATATTATCAATAAATAAAACTTTTTATATTATTAGCAAATAAAACCTCCGTACATCAAGTGAAAAAACAAATAAACTGAGAAGTACTGCACAAAACTACACAAAAATACAAATAATTACTTAAAAAAAATTGTCAATAAAGAATGTTGTTATTAAAAAAAAAAGTACCTTGAAACACTGGAATACATATGCATATATATAGAAGAAGAAACTAAAGTCTTGAAATGTGATTACATAATAATAATAATAAAAGAATAAACCATAGCCTTTAAACGTGATTGAAAAGGAAAAACAATAGCGCATAAAGTTATTGGGGGGGAAAAAACTTACTGAAGCCGTAAAAACTGGAAAGGGATGAAGGGATGAAATTGAGAAGAGTAGTAAAAATCTACCGAAGTGATAAATTTAAAAGGGTTTAATTTGCACTAGGATATAGTTATAAATTTTGTTTTATCATCCTTTATTTCATGGGTAAATGTGTCATTTTAATAAGACAATCTTTCTCTTCTATCCATTTCTTCCACTTTTGGGGGGGTGAAAATTTTAAAACCTAACCACTAACATTTCTTCCTATTTTTTTCTTATTTCATTTCTTTTCTTTCCCAAAAAAACTCACAAACAAAAGTTGAGTTTTAAAATCTTTTCTTTTCTCTTCTTTTCTTCCCATTTCTCTCCATCCAAATGGGCTGTAAGTCTTTTTATGCTCAGCTTATGAATGTAAGGGGATGGGATAGCCACCCTACCCCTTCCATCCCTCCCTTTCCCTTCATCCCAAAGTTTCCTCACTCGTATATATATATGCTTATTTACTTAGGTATATGCTTGGTCAGTAGAGAACTGAGGGCCAAGGAGAGGACTAGGATTGGTTAGTGCCTCTAACTTCAACCAATTTCAAATTAACTTAGTACTTCTTCAATTTGAGTAGTTTTAATTATGTTGGTGCAAGATAGATTGATCATCCAGAGTTTTTGGTGTTTCCAAAGTTTTTCCACAACCTACAATTAGTCATTTTTTGTTTTCTCTACATTCTTGAGGTATGGATTTAATGTATTTTCTTTACATATATGATATGTTGAAAATACTAATAAGAGGTTTATGTGCTTATTCTAAAATTTGGGAGGATTCTATTATCGTTATACATGTTATACTCACATATATATGTATGCATATGTTTGTGGAGAAAATGATGAATATGAAATGGAATTTATACTTTGCACTTTGCAAAATTTCAAATTTGTTATTTTGTTAAGTTCATAAACCTTTTGTGGTATTATTTAAACCAAAAAATTTCAATAGACAAATTAAATTCATGATTTCAAAACTTTAAATTTTGAAACTAAAATTTGAAAAGAAAATAGAACAAACCATGCATGAGTACTAGGCCACCTCGGGCACATAGATCCTAGATCTAGGTGCACGCCTTATCCCGAACGTATAGGCTTGGGCCACCGGTCACCCGAACCCCCTCCCTAGAACTAAATTTTTTCCCAGTTGTTTAATGAGAAGTATTTTTCAAAATTATAAAGAACAAAAATGGTTTTTTATAAATTAAACGATATTGTAATAGAACAGAGAAGTATATGATCAAGAGTTTTATTTGACATGTTTATGATGTGGCTTGATTTGAGATGTACATTTGTTATTGATGATGATAAACTGTTATGATGATGTGAGTTGCTTGTTATTATAAAGTGAATGCTAATGATAATAATAATAATGGAAAGAGGTAAATGAAATATGATATATGTTGTGATTGTGGGGTTGACGGATGCTAAAAAATAAGAAAAGTCTATGAATGCCCTTGGGCTGAAAGTCTCTAAGCCTAGGTAGAGCTTGGTTATTGTTCCAGTAGGTTGGTAGCTTACAACACGTTGATAATTGGTGTATCATCACCATTAGATTCTGATCCATAAACGACGAAGATGATTTAGTGTATCGTGACCATTGGATTTTGATCCATAAAGATGACGATGATTCGGCTAATCATGGCCCTTGAGCCTAGGCTCATAAATAATGATGACTCATTTTATCATTTCTGTTAGTTGTTTGCCCACAAAAGACGATGTTTGTTTAGAAAGTACCACCCCATGATTGTGATGTGATGATGAGAAATGATAAACATGTAACGGAAAGATAATAAAATGATAACTTGTGATATTGACATTGGTATGCTACAATTATATATGATTAATAAGATAATTGATAGTTTATGGTGTTGATATTCCATTGTTTGTTTATTATTGTTAATATTATTACATATTATATATGTTTATATTTATGCGTCATGGGTACAAATAGATTAGTGCTCAAATCCTTATAGACCGTGTTGTTGGTGCAAAAATTGAGACTTTGCTAGGTACGCCATGTTTGGATGCTTTTGTTAGAGCTAATTTTACTATTTAATCATCTAGAGATGTATTGATTTGGATTTATTTGATATAGTAGTAGAGCTCATAATGCCTAGATATTATATTGGGATTTATGTTGGAGCACTGATACCTAGTTTGACTAGGGTTTTGTTATAATTTTTTTTTATTATCTATTATTGATGTCTGCTCCAGGGGATCGTATGGCTTTGACCAGGAGTTAAGCTTGGATATGTGTGATGCATGTGATTTATTTAACTCACCTCTCTAGTTATGAAATCTACGTTGTGACAAAAGAACTCCAATACATAGTCAAAACTTAATAAATTTCATGATTCACCCAAGATGTAACAAATATATGTGTACACAACCCACCACATCAAGCAAATCTAAGCATAAACAAGTTATAATACTACAAGAACAAGTATAGAAACAACCAAATAAATTCCAATAACCTCAAATTAAAAGCATGTACATAATAATTGAAAGTTGCTCAAAACCCCCCAATTTTTCTATCACTTGAGTGTTTCATTACAATGTTTTCCACTTCAAATCCTTAGCACCACGACAATCTATTTGGGGAGATAAACTCATAGACTCTCCTCCTCTTATTTTCTAATTTTTTTTCTCTATCTCTTTCCTTCTTATTCCTCCTTTCCTATTGCTCTATTTTCCTAAAAGGACTAAACAAAGAAAATTATAAAAATAAGGAAAAATTAAGTGAAGAAAAAAGAAAGAAAGAAATACATTAGATCCATAACCTAAAAACTTAATCATGGGCCCATCTTGACCCTAGAAAATAAAATGAAAAAATATTCTATCATAGACCAAACCTTAAGGCCCAAAATTAAAATGGTTAGAAATATATATATTAAGTATTACATTATTCTTTTCGTTAAAAAAAATGATAAATTTAAATAATCCATCTTAATCCTAAAAAAATTTAGAGGTCTTTCTCGATCATTATGAATTCTCATTTCTAGATGGATTTCTCAATCCCCTAATGATGCTAGGAAACACATACTAATGGAATAATCTTATTAAGACAAACTAGCTCACGTCCCTAACATCCTAACTTGGGAAAATAGGGACAAATTTAAATTCAATTAAAACCTAATTCCAAGGTTAAGTAACACATGTCAATAATGAACACACATCACACTATTACAGAAGTGAGTTCTTGTGTGTCAAAAAGTCAGGCGACCTCTTTTAGCGATTGAAAATTTTAATTTTAATGATAGTTAAGCTATTGGTCACAATTGTAATGCACAAGGCATTTTTGGCACAAAAAAACTCGGGCGTGCACCTTAGCAAAGGCTAAAAGTAATATTTGTGACCACTTTAAGTGGCTGCTTTGCATAAAAATTCCTATGAACCTCTTTCTCTTCCCTCTCATTCTTTTCCTCTCATTTCCTCCCTTTTATTATCCCCTTCTCCTCTGCTCTAGTCTACTTTACCAGTACTCTCTCTCTCTCCCTCTCTGTCTTTCTCTCTCTCTCTCTCTCTCGGGTAGAATCAAGCAAACCTATTTCTAATTTTTCTTTGCTTGTTTTTTATTTTGTACCCAAATGAGGGTTTTGAAGGTTGGTTTCATTTGAGTATTTTCATTTGATTTTCTGCCCAAACAAAGTATGTGAATTTGTTTTCTAATTTCATTTTGTGTATAATTAGATTTTTTTTTCAATGTATGTTTTATTGTTTTTTGCTTACAAATGTATTCTTTTTATTTTTGAAAATACCATGCAAGTATGTTGGCTATTGTGTATATTGTCAAAAGATTGTTGGGATTTTTTATGGATTTGTTTTGGGGAATTTTTACTGTTGATAGAATTTATGGATTTTTTTGTGTATTATTTATGTTGAAAGTGCATGTGTTTTTTTTTTTTTTTTTTTGGGTTTTTGCTTGCATTATTCAATTACTCCTTTCTAAATCTTGATTCTAATTTACCTATTTAGAATGAAGAAAATTGAAACAAACTTCCCCAAGTGTAACGTGTGATTGAAGCACAATAAATTGGTAGTACCAGGTCGATTTCCACAAGGATCTTAGGTGCAAAACAATGATTGATTCAAACGAATTTAATTGGCAAAACCATGGCTCACAAGAATTTAAAAACAGAGATAAAAATTCAATTTGATGTTATCTGTGATTTTTGAAAGAGAAGTTGAATTTAACAAAAATCTATTATTAAAACGTTGGGCAAGATAATTCCAATGCCAATCCAACTCAACCTTAAGATGCTAAGAGTTTGTAAATCACCAATTCTAATTCTAGTTGTTTTAATTTCTGAAAAAACTAATTTCAACTGAAAGGAGCCATTGATCAAACACTTGATGTATATAATCTATCTTAAGAACAGTAAAAGCTCTAAATCTAGCAACCCACATACAAATTTGTCATGAGAGTTCTAAGTTAAGTAACCTCTATGAACTCATCGATGAAATATGTAAATCCATGTCAATTGGGCCTTGAATCAATGATTTTAAAGCAACTAGATACAAATGGAACTGACAATTAAAGAATTTAAGCTAAAACCAGGAAGCTCGGCATTTTGAAAATCATTAGAAAGGACATTGTTCTTGCCTTAGCCCAAGAAAACTTAGCCGATCATTCTTAACAAACTAAGAACAAAGGTAAAAATTAAGTTTAAAAATATGGAATTCAATTAATTAAAAATTGAAATCTAATTACACTACTTAAAATTGAAAACTGAAATCCAAAGTTAAAAATAGAATTGCAAAACTCATAACTCTCTATCTCTATAGAATTGATGTGAAAACTAGTCTCCTAAAATTCCTCCCAAATGTGATATATATCCCTCTCCATGTAAGCTGGGTCCTTTGCAGGTGTAATTCTAGACCCTTGCTACCGATTCCCACCCATTGATTTTTAGATTGTCTTATGTGATTTTAGGGAATGGGTTACATGGATTAGCTAAGGTCCCCACCTATTGATTTAAATGAATGTCTATTTTTTCTTTCATATCTTCTCTTTATTTCCTTTAGGCCTTCTTAATGTATCTTTTAAAACTCAATTTTCCTTCCCATGTAATAAAAATCAGCAAATCTTTTTATTCAGTTATCAACGATGGAACCTACAAAATGCAAGGATTTTACATCATTAATTTACATTTAAGAGTGTATTCTAATAGAATAATATGTGATAGCTCAATAACTTCGTATCTTCTTGATGGTCTAATCCAAGCCTGGAAGCTATTTGATACATCGCTGTGGTGCCTGTCAAAGAGTGTTCAATGCTTAAGTTAGCAAGAGAGTTGAGAGAGTATTTTGGCAGAGTTTAAGTAAGGTAAAAAGTGTGATGTAACTATGCACTTGAGAACACGATATATATAAGATGAGACTTGAATGGGCACGTTGCATATGAGCCTAACTCAATCATACTTCTTTTCCAATCATATTACGCCATCAATATTGTAGTTCCCAAGATTGATTCTCTCAATTGGTTATCAAAACCATTGAGAGGGAAGCAGTACTTTTAAAGGTGTATATCACAGAATATGTCAAAAGACTATAATACAAGTCATTGTGACATAAGTCATCTTGTTCATAATGCAATGGTTGATCAGGCCTGATTGAGGTCCATATTGCTAGGTTGGTTTGGGTCATTGTTGTGATCGCTTGAATATATTTGTCCAGTGAGGCACACCCTATCGACGTGATAGGGTGAGCCCTTGATAGGTGATAGGTGATGTAGATGATATTAGGGAATGGCCATTCTCTTAAACGATGATGGCCTACCTCTTACCACCTAAATTTAAGATGCCTGTGATTGATTTCTTTAATGGTTTAAAAGATCCTTTCGACCACTTGGAGACATATAAGACTTTTATGTGCGCACACACCAACCCAGATGAGATTATATGTCGGGTATTCCAAGCAACACTCAAGGGCCCGGCTTGGTTATGGTTTAATAAAGTTAGGTTTGGTACAATCACCAATTTCTCACAATTTGGCAACCTATTTTTAGGTAATTTTATTAGGGAAAAGAGGTAAATGAGACTAGCCACTCACCTTCTAGCAACCAAACAAGACAAAGATGAGCCTGTCTGAGATTATGTTAGGACGTTCAACAATGATGTTCTGAAGGTTGATGAAATAGATGACAAAGTGGTCGTAATGGCCTTCATGAGCAGACTGAGAACACCTAAGTTTATGGCCTCGCTACTAAAGAAGTCTCTTGTTGATATGGCAACACTAATGGTCCGAACTCAAAAGCATATTAACGTGGAAGATCGCTTGAAAGCAAAAAGAGAAAATGATAGAGTAGGAAGTTCCAAGACATACAAAAAGAGGCCAAACGACTTTGCGGGTTCTTGGGATTCTAAGAATCCAAAGAATTAGAGCTATAATGATAGACCCAATAGACGTACAAGGCGACATAGTGATCTCAATTGTAACTTCACTCCTCTCAATACGAGATTGGAGAATATATTTTATGAGATTCAGAATGATCTAACTTTAAATTGGCCTATGAAGTTGAGGACCCCAGTTGATAAGCGATTTACAAATTTCATAGGGATCACGGACACAACTGCTTCTATCTAAAAAGGCAGGTCAAAGGGTTAATTTGGCAAGGAAAACTTGGTTGGTAAGTGGCCGCTCAAGACAATAATAGAAGAGCCACACAAAGGAGTCCCGAACGAAAAAGCCCAATGAGAAGAAAGCAAAGAAGTCCCAAACAAGCACGATTGAATAACCAATCGATTGAAGAGATAAGGGTAATTTCTGACGAGTTCAATGCTGGATGGAGTCCTTTAGTGTAAAGAAGAAATTATGCTCGGGAGGCGAGCAAAGACAAAGAAATATTGGTAGCCGATTGACCAACCAAGAAGTTAAAACCACAGTCCCACCCAATCTATTGCATGAAGGAGGAGGAAAACGAGGTATGTCGACCCCATGATGACCATTATTTCATCAATAATTATGAACTTCAAGATCTGGAGAATTTTAGTGGATAATGGAAGTTCAGTGTATATCCTATATTGGGAGGCGTTAGAGAAAATGAAAATTGGGAAGGAAAAGCTACATCTAGTGTCATTCCCCCTTGTTGGCTTTACTAAGGACTATGTAACTTCACTTGGTTCCATTGTGTTGCCTGTAACCTTCAGGGAAGAGCCACAACAATCCACTAATATGGTAAACGTTTTGGTGATTGATTGTCCATCGACATACAATGCCATACTTGGGAGGATAACCCTTACTCGATTTAAGGACGTCACATCCACATACCTATCTTTGAGTCAAGTTTTCGACTAAAAATGGTATTGGATGTGCTAAGGGTGATCAAAAGGTTGCCAGAGAATGTTACATGTCCTCCCTCAAATAAGACTCAAGTAGGGAGACTCTAGTTTTAGACGGGTTAAAGATTAAGAACAATGAGAAGCTAAAGAGAGGAGAGCTTGCATATGAATTAGAAGATGTCATGATAGGCATTTCTAAGGAAAAAAAATCCGTTAAGATAGGCTCTAAAACCCCTAAACAGTTGAAGACTGAGCAGAAGAATTTTTTTGTGAATAATGTGGATGTTTACACCTAGTCCCACGAAGACATGTCAAGAATAGATACAAAAGTGGTGGTCCATCATTTGAACATTTTTTTAGGGGCCAGACCGATCAAATAGAAAAGAAGGATCTTTGCCCCTAAGCAAAATGAATCCATTAAGTAGGAAGTTGAGAAATTGTTAAAAGCTAAATTCATTCGAGAAGTCCACTACCTCTCCAATGTTGTTGTGCTAAAGAAATCTAATGGAAAGTAGAGTATGTGCTTGGACTTTACCGATCTAAACAAGGCTTGCCCAAAGGACAATTTTCCTTTACCTATAATGGACTTACTAGTAGATTCTACAGGGGGACATAAACTACTATCATTTATGGACACCTTCTTGGGGTATAACTAGATTAAAATGGCCGAGCATGATCAGAAGCACGTAGTGTCACTGACCTAGGGTTGAAGAATGCCAGGGCAATATACTAATGGTGAATGAACAAAATGTTTAAAGCTCAAATTGGAAGAAATATGGAGGTGTATGTGGATGATAAGCTTGTCAAGAGGAAGAGGGCTAATTCTCACATTGTTGATTTATGGGAAACCTACAAAAATTTAAGGAGGAATGGAATGAAATTAAACTTAGGCAAATATGCATTTGGGGTTACATCTGGTAAGTTCCTGGTTTCATAGTGACCAGCCTAGAAATAGAGGCCAATCCAAAAATGATTAGAGCCATCATGGATATGCAACTCCTAAAAATAACAAATGATAGGCAAAAATTAGGTGGGAGGGTAGTAATCTGAATAGATTTATCTCTTGTTCTATAGACAAATGGCATCCCTTCTTTAGAGTGCTCACGAAAGCTGTTAAATGGACAACAAAGTGTGATGAAGTCTTTCAGCAGTTGAAATAGTACCTAAGGTCATTACCGTTGATCAGTCGAGCCACCTCGGGGGAAGAACAACTATACTTATACCTTTCTGTTTTAGCTACGGTCGTCAACTCTGCACTCGTTTGGGAGGAATGAAGAGTGCAGAAGCCTTTCTATTACACGAGCAAGACCCTCAAGGGGGCAGAAGAATTCTATCTAAAGATGAAATTGATGGCCCTAACTCTTATAACAGGGCTTGGTGATTCAAAGCCTATTTTTAGGCCCTTAAAGTAGTGGTCTTACTGAATAGCTTTTAAAGAACGTAAGCCGAAGACCTTGGACAGAATGGTAAAGTGGTTAATTGAGCACATCCAATTTGACATTCAATATCTACCACGATTGGCGATCAAAGCACAAGCCACGAATTTCATGGCTGAATTTATAACCCATCCAGCTAAGCTACCCACATATGAGGATGAAGGATAGACTTCGATACTAAATGTCGATGGGTCCTCCTCGCAGAATTAGTGGTGCAAGTATTATCCCTGTTCCCCCAGATGGCCGCAAGTTAGAGTATGCCCTGCGTTTCAGGTTCCCTACCTCCAATAACAAAGCTACGTATGAAGCCTTAATTGCTGGTCTACGGATGGCTCAGTGAATAGGGGCAGAGCAGATAATGGTTCCAAGCAAACCACAGTTAGTTGTGGAGCAAGTGCAAGAAAACTATGAATTATAGGGAGAGACTATGGCTGAGTATTATCAGATGGCGAAGAATTTATCTAGTAAATTTTTAAAGTTTTAGCTACAAAGAATTCCAACGCTACAGAATGAAAAGGCAAATTGATTAGCTAGAATTGCATCCTCGGGGAAGCTCAACTCAGATGTTTCAATTGAAACATTGGATTCCCCGAGCATCTTTATCCCTGAAGTCAATCAAATCAAAGAGGACGTTTAAATGGGCAAAACCGATCCAGCACTACTTGAAGAACGAAGCCTTGGCAAGCGACTAAAATGAAGCAAAAAGAGTCCAGTATCGATTAAGCAGATATCATATAGTCGTGGGATCCTTTACAAAAGAGGTCATAGCTCTCCATTGCTGCGGTTGGTGAACGACCAAAAAGCTAACTACATTATGAGAGAAGTACATGAAGATGTTTGTGGGAACCACCCAGGAGGTAGAGCTTTATCTGGGAAGATTTTACGAGTTGGCTACTACTACCTACCTTGGAGAAGGATGCTCAGGAATTTGTTAAGAGATGTGACAAATGCCAAAGATTTTCTAACATTCTGAGGTAGCTTGCTCAAGAGATAACATCGGTTTAAAGTCCTTGGGCATTTGCTCAGTAGGGAATAGATATTATCGGCCCATTCTAATTGGGGAGAGGATAGAGGAAAGTTGCAATGTATCAATCAATTATTTCAACAAATGGGCAGAAGTAGAAGCGTTGTCGACCATCATTGAGTAGAACATGAGGAAATTCTTATGGAAAAATATAGTATGCTAGTTTGGTATTCCTGGATTCGTAATCACAGATAATGGCAAACAGTTTGTAGGAAAGTCGTATAATGGGTTATGTGAAGAATTGGATATCAGCCATTACTGCTCATCACCCGGGCACTCTTAAGTTAATGGTCAGATCAAAGTCAATAATTGGTTTCTCTTTAAGATTATCAAGACCAAGCTAGATAAGGTCAAGGGCTTCTTGGTGGATAAATTTTCTAGCATTCTATGGGTGTATAGAACAATGGAGAGGCTGGCAACTAGCCAAACACCGTTCTCTCTACATATGAGTTGATAAAGTAGAATTTCAACTTAAAAGAGGAGGTTGACCTACTTGAGGAAAGAAAATTACACGCTACAATTAGAATGGCATCCTACCAGAAGCGAATACACCATTGCCATAACTCCAGAGCTCGATCGAGGGAATTTGAATATGGAGAACTGGTATTGAAGAGTGTAAATCAATCAACAAGGAATCCTCAAGATGGAAAGATTGGACTAAACTAAGAAGGGTCATATGAAATGCTGGGCTCTACTAGGAAAGAAACTTATCGACTCAAGGCACTTGGGGGCAAGGAGCTACCACATCTATGGCACATAGAGCATCTATGAAAGTATAGTGTATGACAAGGATTATAACTATAATTACATTCAACTATCAATAAAATTTTACATTTTGGCAGGTTTCCTGAATGAATGATTTTTATTGCATAAGAATCCTTACTTGGTTCACGTGACTGAGTAGACCAAACATCTAATAAAAGCAAAAGGAATGTAATTCCGAGAGATCTATGACAAGTTTAATTACAAAAGAACGACTCACCTGAATGATACAACTTTCTTCATTTCAAAAGACAATCAAGAGAAAGAGGAAAAAGTTTAAGCATCATCGACTTTCACTTATTCCTCAACATTCCCAGCTTGCTCCCCTACACTCTAAGCAGCATTATCAATAGCCACTATGATTTCTTCGATATGAACATGATAGTTGGTGGGCTCAATGTCTACTTGAGCTTTACCTTGAGTTTCTTTATGCTTGGTCTGCTCCTCAAGCTTACCACTTCGCTCCTTAATGCCAGAGGAGTTACCGAGCTTTATCCCAAAGATTTCTAAGTCAGTGAAGGAGGTATAAAACTTCACCTTAGCCTGGTCAAAGCCCTGCATGAAAAATTAGAGGAGGAGCTCTTGATAATCATTAGTTTTCTTGAAGTTCATAATAGCAATCCTCCCAACCTCTTATAGCTCTTCATTAAGTTCAACAACTAATTTTCTATAGTTTTCTTTAATAGCTTCTCGACTACAAGTCCTTTTCAAAGGCTGGCATGTTCGATCTTCAAAGATTTATTCTCCTTAATGACTTGATGTTCTTACCTAATGACCTTCTCATTTTCTACCTGAGCTATGGCAATATTGTCCTTAGCAGCCTTCAGCTCGGTAAGAGCCTCTTGCCTCCTCTTCTTCTCCAATGCTAAGACTTTCTCCATGTTGGCCAACCTCAAGTACATGGCCTTTAATCTCACAATGGCCTGATCGAAATAGTAAAGTTAGGAGCTATATGAATAAGTAAACCAGAAGACTGAGAATAAATTGATATAAGTACATACCTTGAATAAATCGTGTTTCATCTCGAATATGAGTTTAGTACTTTCACTTCCCCTCAACGATTCAATTTCAATTTAGAGGTAATGGCGAGCATCTTCTGCCATGCTACCTCATTGTTAGTCTAAAGGAAAAAACAAGAACTAGCCTTTAGTCGAGGGACTGACCAAGTACTAGTTCCCCTATGGGGGACAGAGAAGTCTGAACAATCTCCCTTATTGGGGGTGGATCAAAAACTTGCTTAGTTTGGGTTTGAGACAGAGGTGGAGACTTTGTCATCCTTGTTTCCTTCGAGGCACATAGCCTAACCACGTTCTATGCGGGTGGTTTCTTGCTGCCCAATCCAAGTAGCCCAAATCAAATATTTCTTCGAGGATCTCTTACTTTAGAGGCTGATCGATCTGGTCACCTCGCTTGGATGCCTACTTGGTCGGGTCTTCAGTAATTGTGTTATCTACGAAGGAAGAAAAAGAAACATTATGAAATCAATGAATTGATGAACAATTAAAATGTGTAAATATACAAACTCACTCTACTCATGTTCAGCTACCAAGGCTTCCTTGCTAAGGTCAGGGCCGAGTCGGTAGAGGGCTAAGTTATCTACCATTATAAAAAAATAGGCTTCTCGGACCTTATGTTTCTTCGTAAGGTGAAGATAATATTTTTTCTTGCAGTCAAGGTAGGTTTCTTCCGAGCTGAACAAAATGAAAAGAGAGATCAAATCCCTAAGACCTAAAGGAACTTAAGAAAACTTAAAGGAAATGTCTAAACATACCCTTAGTGTTGGTTGACCCTAGACATGAGGGACCCGTATCTTCTTATCCTTATCAGCCTCCCAAGATTGAAATTCCTAGGTACTCCTATAAATAAAAAAATACTTCTCTTTCCACCCTTTCTAAGAAGTAGGCATCTGGGTGACGAAGTTAAACTCAGGCTCTCTCGCCAAGAAGTACTACTAGCCCGTTTTTTTGTGATTTTGTAAAAATTTGGAAATTCGAGGGCTAATTGATCTTTCCTAATGGCAGCTCACCAGAACACCACCCTCCCTAATAGTATGCACCAGCTATTTAGCGAGAGTTGTCCCAAGGCAAAGTTAAGGTAATAGAGAACTTCTCGAATGACCATGGTAGAGGGAATCAAAGGCCGCCAACTAATGCTGCCCCGTATACTATGACTTCACCATTCCTTGATGAATATGTGAAACCTCTACTCTTAGGTAATCGGTAGTTGAGGTCAAGAGGAAATTGAAAGTCGATTATCAACTTCATTATTCAATTTACTGTAATAGTAAACCTAATATGCTCTACCTCAAATCGTGCATCTCCATCATTTGAAAGAGTGACGTCAGGACGCTTCACCCCTATACCTAGCTCAAAAGCGTCAACTATACACTGTGAGCTTCCTTTAACATCCTTAGCCCCACTAATGCTAGGGGCATCGAAAATTCTACGTCTCATAAAGATGTACCCCTCATCAGTAGGCCCTTCACCCGAGGCAGAACTAACTCTCTCACGCTCACTCATTACAATCGATAGAAACAACTACGATAAACGGAAATAGTAAAACCAAAAAAAAACATCAGACCCCTAATGAGGGAATAGATGTACTTAGAGTTATCTATAAACCCTAGAGGATTTGGGAATCTACGTTTTCCTTATAAAAATAAGCACTACAGATCCATAACCATAGCATAAAGAAAAGGGGAAAATTAGAAAGTTACAACGAGAAAAAAAACAAAAAAGAAAATAGGAGAATAAGTCTTACCAATTCAAAGAGGAAGACTATTTCGTTAAACCAAAAATGCTTCGAATGCAGACATAGTAATGGAGGTTTAAAATTTGATTTGAGTAGAAGAGGTTTAGATTCCCTCTATATCTAGTCGTGATCAAAGCCCTGTATGAAAACCGGGAGGAGCATTTCTTGATAATCTTTAGTTTTTGTGAGCTTCACAATAGCTGTCCTCCCAGCCTCTTATAGTTCTTCATTATGTTCAGCAACTCGTTTATCTACAGTTTTCTTTAATGCTTTCTCGGCTGCAAGTTCTTTCCAAAGGCTGGCACGTTCGGTCTTCAAAGATTTATTCTTCTTAACGACTTAACGTTTATGCCTGATGACCTCCTCCTTCTTTGCTTGAGCTATGAAAGCATTGTCCTTATCAGCCTCTAGCTCGGTAAGACCCTATTCTCTTCTCTACCTCTCCAATGCCAAGGCTCTCTTTGTATTGACCAACTCAAGTGGACGGCCTTTAATCTTACAATGGCCTGAACAAAATAGTAGAGTTAGTAGGCATATGAATAAGTAAACCAGAAGACTAAGAATAAATTGATATGAGTTCATATCTTGAATAAATTTTGGTTCATCTTGAATGCAAGGTTAGTGTTCGCACTTCCCCTCAACTCTTCGCTTTTAACATCTGTGGTAGTGGCGAGTAGCTTCTGCCTTGCTGCCTTTTTCTCAGTTGGAAGGTAAGGGCGAGAACTAGCCTCTGGTTAAGGGGCTGACCCAGTACAAGTTCCCCTAGGGGAGACAGAAAAGCCCAAACAATCTCCCACATCTGGGGTTGATCAGAAACTTGTGTAGTTTGGATTTGAGATGGAGGTGGAGACTTTGTCATCCTTTCTTCGGGGCACGCTGCCCGACTGCATCCTGTGAGGGTGGTTTCTTGCATGACCAGTCCAAGTAGCTCAAATCAAACATTTCTTCAGAGATCTCTTGCTCTAGAGGCTGATCGATCTGGTCGCCTCGCTTAGATGCCTGCTCAGTCAGGCCTTCAGGAATTATGTTATCTGCGAAAGAAGAAAAAAAACACATTGCGAGAACAAGAAATTGATGAACAGTTGAAAGGTGTGCATATTCAAACTCACTCTGCTCACTTTCAGCTGCCAAGGCTTCTTTGGTAGGATCAGAGCCGAGCAGGTAGAGGGCTGAGTTACCTACCGTTATAAATCAAATGGGCTTCTTAGACCTTATGTTTCTTCACAAGGTGAAAATGATCTTTTTGTTTTGAGATCAAAGAAGGTTGCTTTTGAGCTGATTAAAATAAAAAAATAGATCAGAGCCTTAAGACCTAAAGGAATTTAAGAAAACTCAAAGGAAATGTCTAAACAATCGCCTCAATGTTGGTTGACCTTGAACCCAGGGGACCTGTATCTTCTTATCCCCGTCGGTCTCCCAAGAATAAAAAATACTTCTCTCTCCACCCTTTGTGAGAAGTAGGCATCTAGGTGACGAAGTTAAACTCAGGCTTCCTCACTAAGAGGTACCATTAGTTGATTTTGTTAAAAATGTAGAAATCATGGGATGATAGATCCTTCTCGGTGGCTACTCACTAGAAAACCACACTCCCTAACAGTATGCACTAACTGTTTGGCAATAGCTATCCCAAAGGAAACATCGAGTTGGCAAATAACTTCTCGAATGAACCATGGTAGAGGGAATCGAAGGCCGCCAAGTAATATTGCCATGCATACTATCACTTCACCATTCGTTGGTGAATAGGAAGAATCTCCGCTCCCAAGTACCCAGTATGTGTGCTCGAGAGGAAATTGAAAGTCAGTTATTAGGTTCCAAATTCAATCGGTGGCAATGGTAGACCTAACACTTTCTGCCTCAAATTGCACGTCTCTACCATTTGGAAGAGCGATGTTAGGATGCTTCAACCCTATACGTGGCTCAAAAATGTAGACTATACGATCTGAGCTTCCTTTAGCTTCCCGAGCCTCACTAGTACTAGGGGCGCCAAAATTTCTATGTCTTGCAAAGACGTACCCATCATTGTCATAACCCTCACCCAAGGCAGAACCGAATCTCTCACACTCACTCACTGCAATCGAAGGAAACAACTAAGATAAACGAAAAGTGTAAAATAGAAAAATCAGACCACCAAAGAGGGAATAGATATACTTAGGGTTATCCACAAACCATAGAGGATTTAGGAATCTATGGTTTTTCTTATAGAAATAAACACTACAGATCCACAACCAAAGCATAAAAAAAATGGGGGAGTACACAGTTACAATGAGAAAAATAAGGAAAAATAGGAGAATGAATCTACGAATTCAAGGAGGGATATTATTTCACCAAACCAGAAAAGTTTCTAGTGCAGACACAGTAATGGAGGTTTAAAAGTTGATTCGAGTAAGTGAGGTTTAGTAACCCTATGTACCTTTTTATATCCTACATTTTACAACTTTTTCAAAATCTATGACCAAGATTTTAGTAGGAAATGGCTAATCTAATAGTCCCGGTGCTAGGAGGAGACAACTATGCCATCATAGCTATTCGGTAATAAAAAATGCTACCGAAGGTGCTCGTCACGTCCACAGAAATGCGGTCGGCAAAGCCTGAAAGGGAAAGAAAGTTAAGAAAAAAGGCCGAGGAGGGTCCCAGACGACGATCCCTCCGTTACTTAAGTTAGAAAAGGCTTTCGTAATCAGAATTCAAATTGATAGCACTTTGTGGACAAAATAGTGAGCGTACCGTGGATTTGTGGTTTTCTACCCATTTGTAGTCCGAAGATAGTAATATATTAATTGTAAATAATCAGAAATCTGATGATTGCTTTTCTATTTAAGGAGATTTACTTTCCATAAATTTGTGCCAGCATTGAATGCCGTCTCCTTTGCATTAAATGAGTGTCATGTGGCATTAAATATGCGTGGAAGCAAACGGAAGGATTGTGTACGATATGACCTTTAAACTCTGTACAAATATCCCATCTGTCTGCCACTTGTCAGATGTGGTACCTTATTACGTAACGAAATAATGATAAACGGATCAACATGATTCAATTGTAAGTATTTAGATAGTACCCCCCTTTCGTGTGTACTCTATTTGGGGAAACATCTCCCAAGCACAAGAGAGTGAAGATATGATACTCGGGGAAAGATGCCACGTGTCGTATGTATTTTTTATACCAACATTAGCCCCCACTTTGGTCAGGAAATTCATTTTCTCGAGTAGAGTAGAAGAAACAGACCTCACATCAAATGTACTTAATTATGGCCCTTTTGTATTCCTGTCTTTCTTATTTAGGATCGACCATGTCGCTCCCTAATTGGTCATACCCACCACATGCATAGGGCGTGAAACACCTGATGGGCTTCGTGCGAGTGAAACGGGATTTTTCTTTCCTAAAAGCCCAAAAAACGGACTGCAACCTGCCGAATTTATGTCATTTCGGGCGACGGCAATTAATGCACCCTTTCCCGCTCGATCCCAATTTTGACCCTTCACCTGTTCATTTGAAAGAGTTTATCCGTTCTCATCACTATCGTCTTGCTTCCCTTTCTTCTTGCGATTTCGTGCTTTCGAATCTTTTCTTGCCTAGTACTCCCTTACTTTTTGTGTTTTCATTCGGTGAGTACCCAGTTTCGACTCTTTTCTTCTCTCTAATTTCATTCGGTTAGGACGAAAATGGGTAGGTTAACGGACCAGATTGAGGCTGAAGGAGGTTTGGGAAGCTTCAAAGAAAGGTTCAATATACCTGATAATGTCAATATCAGGTTTGGGGAAGAGGGCGAACATGAAATCGGTCTCTTCCCCATCATAGCCATCACCGAGGGAGGTCTTAGGTTCCCAATTTCCCGTTTCTTATGTCTAGTTTTTCACAAGATTAATCTTTCCCCTAGGTTCGTTACGCACAATTTTTATAGAATAGTGAATGGGGTAAAAGAAATGAATCGTAGATACGGATTCCACTTATCCATTTACGATCTGCTTTACTGCTATAACCTTCAGAAGATTAGAAAAAGGGAGAATAAGTGGTACCTGAAGTCCCGACCAGAGAAAGCCCTAGTGCACATGTTACCTGATAACATCAAGGGCTTCGAGGACGACTGGTGTGTTGTGTCCGGGGAATGGACATGCAGACCCAGGGAAGATGATTTTCCCCCACTGACTTCAGCTGCGTCAGAACCAGGTCGGGTTATAGTCACATCTTTTGTCAATAAACTTCTGATTTGTAGGATAATATGAACTGATTGTCATTTTCTCTTGGATGCAGACAATCGTGAAAGAAAATTGTGGGCGAGACCAGCGGGGATTCAACATCTCATATTGAGGAAGTTTTGAAATTCCTTGGTGAACCCGGTATATACTCTTTCGGGAGGTCGGCGCCAATTTTGTTCAACTTTCAGCCAACCTATCGATCGTTCGTCTCTCCTCCCAAGGGCTACAGCATCGGAGTCGATGCGGACAAACTCCACCAGTGGTTCACTTGGTTAGACGAGCAGAAGATCAAATACTACTACGATCGCCACCCATATCTCACTTGCCACAGCCGTCTCCGTGGAAGAGGAAGATCTAACTACTTCAGAAGCCCTTCCCGTTCAGGCAATGCCATCGCCAATGGCTCCAAGGCGTGACATAAAGAAGGCTGCCGAAGAGAGGGCCAAGTAAAAAAAGGGAGAAACCGTGAGAACGAGGGAAGATGAGGCAAAAAGAAAAAGGACAGAAGAAGAAAAAAAGGCCGAGCACAAGCGGCACGCCAAGGAAGAAAACATCGAGAGGAACCAACGTGAAAAAGGGATCTCGATCAAGGAGCTGAGTGGAGCTCAGACAAGGAGTATCTCTGTCGAAGAGAGGGACCATCAGGGCAAGAAGAAACAAAAGGTCATGGAATGCCTGGATTTAACCGTCTCTGATCCCCCGGCCTCGTCCCTTAAGGCACTGAGTTCAAGAGATGAAGCTTGTGCTGCAACTCGCCCAACTTCATAAGAGATAAGCCAACTAATGGCAAGGGCAAGTCTAGTCAGATTCTTCCCCATACCACGCCTCCAAGAACTGAATCAAGGGATGCCTTTTCCCGGACTCCTCAGATTTTGATTCCAACCTTGGAATCACTGGAGGGCAGACCGCTCTCTGTCCAAGACTCGGCCATGAACTTCTCCAGGCTCTTTCTCAAAGCCATCATTCCTCCTGTGATGTTCATAACACGAGAAAGAATAAGATGGAGGATCTGCAAAGCTCACTTATGAAATCCCTCCTCTCGGTAAGTAATTTATTACATGCACCAAGCAGTCAGACTTTATCTGTGCACGTATCCTTAGACTTATTCTTTTTGTTGGTTATTCTTTAACTCATTTTTCTTTTTGCAATCAACCTTTTATTCTATGGAGCTAATAGCTCGAAGCAACGATCTCCGTAAGAAGGTCAGCAGAGATAACACCTTCGTTCGAGACTTAAAGACAAAAGTTGACGGGTTGGAGAAGGAGAAAGACGAGCAAAAAAAGAAGTTGGATTCATCCCGGCAAGACGCTGCAACTGCCGAAGGAAGGGTTGAAACCATTAAAAAGAAGACGGATGCTGCTTTTGGCTCGTCTGGCTTCTAAAGATGAAGAAGTTTTGGAGAAGATAACGTTGCTCGGGGAGGCCCATGCTGAGAAGGAATCCCTGAAGAAGAGCATCATTGAGCTCGGACATAAATACGATGACATATTGAAGGATAACCTTCAACTAAAGGACGACCTCAGAAATAAGACCATTGTCTAGATCGAGCTCAAGCAAGGCATGGAAGAGGTCGAAACTAGGGCTGCTCTGGATCTCAAAGCTCAGTTTAACGACTTCATGAGTTAGATGGAGTATGCGAGGAACGAATATTTCCTGGATGGCTGGGAGGCTGCTATACAAAGGATGAATGTGGATTCTACCTCTGAGACATATAGGGATGTTTCATTCCCCAATCCAGATTCTCTGATTCCCAAGTTTAGTTTCGATCGAGATCTAGAGACTCCAGCAATTGAAGATCCTACCGAGTAATCGACTCCAGTCTTTGAAGAGTCAGCTGAACAATTTTTGGAGGAGGGTGAAGTTAAGGACCCTGAGCCAAGCAAGGAAGATCCCTCCAAAGAATAAACTTAGTGCTGCTTTTTTTTTCCTTTCTGTAATTGCCTGTGAACAATCTCTTTGCACTATATTCAATATTCTTAATGAATGGGTTTACTTAACCCCCTTTTTTTTTTAACTTGCCTTGTCTTTTAATTTTACTGTTAGTACTTATGTTCAGCCATGCTTTACTCTCTCTTTTCTCTTTTGAAATAGCTCGTCATCGTGCATGATTTTGCTTACTTTGATTTGAGAATACTAATAAAAAGTACTCAAAATGAGCCATAGCCAATTGCACAGTTGTGTTTTGCTCTAAGTCTTTGGTGCTGACTTGATGTTGAACTTGAAGGGTCATCATTCACTAAAGACTCATATATTGTGATGGCATTTGAATTTCTTAAAGTAGGTGAAGATTTAGTAATGTAAGGTGTGGTCGAGGACATAACGAATTACTCAAATCATAATACTTTCGTAAAACTAACTTTGAGAATTTATTTCCTTCACACATGCTACTCTCCCGTCCTTTCGTTTGAAACTTTTAAGTCCATAAGCCAAACCTCTTAAAAATTTTGATAATACCTCTATGATCAGTCAATAAAACCTTTGCAAACCTCCCTCATTTGAATCTGCTTAATTCCAATTGTGGCTGAGCAGCTTTATGAGAAGTAGAAAGGCTAATTAAGTGAGCAATCCTTGTGAAATAAAGAAAATTATTTTCAATAAACATTTAGTTCGTTTTGCTTTTGTTCAAGCTTTGCTTTTATGAATGAGATCTTGTAAGGACATCCATAAAACCATGTTTTTCTTATACGTAATGCTTCTCTTAACCTTTCCCAACCATAAAAACCTTCATAAGTAATGCATGGATCAACAAATTACTTGATGAGTTGTTTACTTATTCATAGGACATATCAGAAAATTGGATTGCACAAGAGGACTCATAACATCTCATCCAAATATTGTGGTGAAAATCTACCCATAGGGGTTCAAGATAGAATCAAATACTCAAATAATCAAAACCTATTATGTGCAAGATATTGCTTTTATAACCAGCCATTTAAATTCAACTTGTTTTCCTTTAAAAATTAATTAGCTGGAATACCTTATCGTAAAAATCTTTTTCTCAAGATCTTGGCATCAGGATTTACTCCTCGGGTGTGTGGTTAGTGAAGTGTACTTGTATGCACATTTTGAATGATGCCGAGCAGACATCCTCAAGGCACAATGGTTCGATCTGTCACCGACTAAACAGCTGAACGAGCCTTGGTTTAACCAGTGACGCTAACTTTTCTTAGTACCACCATTGGATGAGTCCAATGGGGCGAGCCAACACTGGTAAACCAGTGAGGCTATTCTTTTTGGTACCACCACTGGATGAGTCCAATGGGGTGAGCCAACACCGGTAAACCAGTGAGGCTATTCTTTTTGGTACCACCACCGGATGAGTCTAATGGGGCGAGCCAATACTGGTAAACCAATGAGGTTATTCTTTTTGGTACCACCAATGAATGAGTCCAATAAGGCGAGCCAACTCTGGTAAACCAGTGAGGCTATTCTTTTTCTCCACCAGTGCTTTCCTTGAAATCTTGTTGAAAATAATCCTGTAAGATTCAAGGTGAATAAAGATGAGCACTTATAAAACAAAAACAAAAATCTTATAAGTAGAATAACTTCAAATGGGCTATGTTCCATGGCTTCTATACAGGCTTCCCCTCCAGGTCTGCCAGCCGGTATGCTCCATTACCGAGCACCTCTTCTATCCGAAATGGCCCATCCTAATTTACACCAAACTTCCCTTCGTTCGGGCTTTTCCTGGTCACCATCAACTTTCTTAACATTAAATCCCCAACCGTGAATTCACGCTTCTTGACCCTTTATTATACTCTTTTCTCGTGCTTTGTTGGTAGTTGGCCAGCCTTAGGGTAGCTAATTCCCTCTTCTCATCAATTAGGTTCAGACTAGTGATTAAGGCTAAATCATTTTCACCTCTGTCAAAGGCCTGTGATCGTATGGTCAGTATCCCCACTTTAAGAGGGATTACAGCCTCTGTTCCATAAGATAGAGAGAAAGGGGATTCGCTAGTTGATCTCCTCGGCGTGGTTCTATATGTCCATAGTACCGACGGTAGTTCATCTACCCATCTACCCTTGGCTGACTCTAGTCTCCTTTTAATACCGTTCAAGATAATTTTGTTTGTGGCTTTAGCTTGACCATTGCTCTGAGGGTATGCCGGTGTTGAGTAGATGTTTTTGATTCCATGCCTTAAGCAATAATCTTTGAATGGGGAGCTATCGAACTGCGTACCATTGTCGGAGATAAGTGTCCTAGGGATGCCATGCGTCGTGATAATGTTCTTCCATAGAAAGTGTATCGTGTCCGAATCTTTGATATGGGCCAGGGGTTCAGCCTCATTCCATTTTGTGGAATAATCCGTCCCGACCAACAGAAATTTTCTGTTTGCAGTTACAGTAGGCAGTGGACCCACTATATCCAAGCCCCATTGAGCGAACGGCCAGGGGCTGGTGAGTGGGCTAAGCTCCTGAGTAGGTTGACGTAAGAACGGGGTGAACTTCTGGCATTTCTTACACTTTCGAACATAAGCCTGGGCATCCCGCCCCATCTTCGGCCACCAGTAACCTTGAGAGATTACTCGATGGGCCATAGATCTGCCCCCAGTTTGTGCCCCACAAACACCTTTGTGGATCTCGAACAGAAAATCTAATACCTTCTCTGGATGGAGACGGAGCAAGTATGGACCCGAGAAAGATCTCTTATAAAGTTTGAGGTCGGAAGACAACCAAAACCTCGTGGTTTTTATCTTTAGCTTTTTTGCCTCTAGCTTGTCTTTGGGGAGGACATTATCTTTAAGATACATGATAATTGGGTCCATCCAAGAAGGATTTGCTTCCATGCACATCACCTCTTGTGAAGTGGAGACACTTGGTTCATCTGGCTCCTCAAGGAAGACTGTATTCGAAAATCTCGTCCTTGGGGAGGAAGCAAGAGTCGCTAAAGCATCTGCATGACAGTTGTGATCCCTTCCCACTTGTTTAATCCCAATAATGTTGAAATGTCCGAACTTCTTTTTTGACAAAGCCAAGTAAGCCACCATTCTTTCGTTCCTTGCCACATATTCACCTTTCAGCTTGTTTGCCACTAACTAGGAGACTGTTTTGATCAACACATTACGAGCAAATAGCTTCTGGGCTATATTGAGTCCAGCTAAAAGGGCCTCATACTCAGCGTTATTATTTGTAGCATTTAATTTAAGTCTTATTGCATACTCGATAGTCACCCCCTCTAGGGTAGTCAGGACCACTCCAACTCATGCCCCTGTTTCAGATGATGAACCATTTACCTCGATCAACCAAGAAGGTGGAGCCATTTCAGAAACTATCTTCACCTCAAGTTTGATCATGAGATGCCAAACTTCTGTCACTTGCTCGGAAGGAGGATGGTTAAACTCTGCTATGAAATTTGCCAAAACTTGGGCCTTGATGGCAGTTCTGGGTATGAACCTCACATCGAATACGGTAAGAGACACCGTCTATTTGGCCATCCACCCGGTTATGTCTGCCCTTTTCAACAGCTCGCCAAGTGGTTGATCAGTAATAACTTGGATGATTTGAGCATGGAAGTAGTGTGCCAAATTCCTCGATGCCATAACCAACACCAAGGTCAGCTTCTCCAGGGGCAAGTATCTGCATTCTCCCCCCTGTAAAGTTTTGCTCACATAATAGATCGGGCTTTGCTTTTTCTCTTTCTCCTTCAACAAGGCTGCACTGATGGCAGAGTCAGAAACTACCAAGTAGATTTACAAAACGTCTCCTGGTTCTGGAGTTGATAAAATCGGAGCTGTCACCAGGTATTTTTTTAACTTTTCCAGTGCTTGGCTAGCTTCCTCATCCCAAACCATCCTATTGGTCCCCTTCAACAGCTTGAAGAATAGGCAACATTTGTCTGATGCTCGGCTTATGAATCTGTTGAGGGCTGCGACCATCCCTGTTAACTGCTGCACTTCCTTCTTCGTGCGGGGTGGGAAAATAGATAGGATGGCCTGCATCTACTCGGGGTCGACTTCAATTCCTCTTTTGGTGACCAAATGTCCCAAGAACTTCCCCGAGCCCATCCCAAAAGCATATTCAGCAGCGTTGAGTTTCAAGCCATATCTGTCCAAGATAGAAAAGACATGCCACAAATGTTGAATATGGGTGTCCGACTCGTTGCTTTAGACCACCATATCATCAATATAAACCTCTATGATCTTACCTAGATCATCTTTAAACATCTTAGTGATCATTCTTTGGTAGGTGACCCCAGCATTCTTCAATCCGAACGGCATGACTTTATAATAGTAAACCCCTTAGGGGTGATAAAAGAAGTCTTTTCCTGATCGGGTTCATACACAGGGATCTGGTGGTAATCTAGGTACGCATCCAAAAAGGCATCCGCGAACTACCGACCGTCGAATCGACCAGTTGGTCGATTTTAGGCAACGGGAATGCATCATTTGGACATGCTTTGTTTAAATCTGTGTAATCAACACAGACCCTCCATTTCCCGTTCTTCTTTTTCACAACTACTATAGTGGCGAGCCATTTTGGGTAAGAAACGTCCCTAATGGCTCCAGCCTCAAGTAGTCTTCTGACTTCCTCCATAACGGCCTCAACATGTTGAAGCGCTGACCTCCAACCTTTTTGAACCACCGGTCTCGCCCCAAACTCAATGTTAAGCTTATGACTTATGAATTCTCGGGAAATACTTGACATTTCTTATGGTGTCCAGGCGAATGTTCCAATGTTTTTCAATAGCATCTCCATTAGCTCCTGCTTTTCCTCGGGTTCCAAATTGGAGCCGATCAAGAAAAACCTCTCTCGGTCAGCTGGATCAACACAGAACTTCTCAGGCACTCAATGGCTTTCTCTTTTGGATTTCCTCCGACATCATCAATTTTTGAGGTGTCCTCGGGTAGTTTAGTGAGTTGAACCTGCTCGGGGAGAGTTCTGGATCCCAATGCCACAGTGAAACATCTTCTAGAGGTGTTCTGGTTGCCTCTGATCTTGACCACCTCCCCGCCGTAAGGAAACTTCAAGACTTGATGGTATGTTGATGGTATGACTTTGAGGGCATGTATCCATCACCTTCCAACAATAGCATTATAGGAAGATAGAGTGTCAACCACGGTGAATTTCATGTCATGTTGGACTGGGCTGGTTCGGACGGGGATGATTACCTTTCCCAAAGGCCAAATTGGAATGGAGTTGAAATCGATCAAGGGACGTACAGCCGGCTCAAGATCCTCTTCTGTCAAACCAAGTTTCTTGAATAAACCAAGGAACATGACTTCTGTCAAGCTCCTGGAGTTAACCAAAATTCTCTTCACTTCGGAATCGAACATCCCCAAAGTGACCACCAACGCATCATTATGGGGTTGCTGGACCTCAGCATGTTCCTTTACGTCAAAAGTGATCCCCGGAACAGGTTCTATTCGATGGCGTTTGCTCGGGGAGCCCGACACTTCGTAAATCTCCTTTATATTGCAAACAGGATCTCTCACAACTCGTGGGGATTGCTCCATATGTATGACATGGATGACGGTTGGTCTTTGCACATCCATTCTTTCCCTATTCCTCGGTGATGGCTGAGCATCATTCGTATAAGGCCTTTCGTCAATCCTCTCTCCCACCTTTCTTGGTTTCCCCATTGTGCTCGAGGAAGATCTTCATCGTTTCCATTCTTAGACTTGTCGATGAATTTTTTTAGATGTCCCTCTTTTACCAAATCTTCCAAGTGGAATAGCAGGGAACGACACGCCCCCGTGTGATGCCCCAAGTCCTGATGGTAGGAATAGTAGTTGTTGTGATCTTCCTTCCCCGGAACGTCAGCTAGCTTCCTCGGCCATTAGAAGTATGGCTTATCTTTGATCTGGGGCAGCATTTTGAAAATGGGCTCCTTGAATATCGTGTTGACAGCTTCGACTGCCGATTTTCCTTCTCTCATGAATCCTGGCCTGCTTCCTTGGTCTTTTTCTTTCTTAAAAATCGGTACCTTGGTCTGCTTGTGTTTGAGAGGCTTAATTTCATCCTCCATCTTGGCGTATTTCTCGATCCTGCACATGAGATCAGACATAGTTACTGCCGGCTTCTTCGTCAACGATAGCCATAACTTGTCACCCTTTTGTAAACCTAACTTGAATGAGGTTACAGCCAACTGCTCGGAACACCCATCAACCTTGTTGTAAAGCTCCATATACCTTCGGGAGTAATCTCTTTAACACTCGCCGCTCTTCTTGTTCAATGTTAAGAGCACGTCAAGGGTTTTTGGCTATTTAGCGTTAGCCAAGAATCTACTGACGAACTCCTTGGTGAGCTGTCTCCAACAACCAATACTTCCGGGGGGAGTTTATGGAACCATTGAAGCGCCGTATCGCCCAAACTCAAAGGGAAAACCTTGCACATCAACTCATCATTTGAACTCCAAAGCGTCATCGCCTGGATGTAATGATGATAGTGGGCCAACGAGTCACCCTTGCTATCATAAAGGGTGAACCGTGCCATCTGAAACTTCTTAGGGAGCTCTGCCTCAGATATTTCTTCAATGAAAGGGGTGGCGGTAATCTTTCCAAGTGTCTTTTTTGCTATCATCCGTGTGCTCTGGTCCGAGACATCTTGCTCACCATACTGCAAACCCAGCATTCTTCTGGCCTTGCTGGTCTTTTTTCGCCTTGCCATGGTCACATCTTCACTTGAAGAATCATCACTCGACTCGAGGTATCTCTTCTGGTGATGGTTTCTTCTTGGCCGCACCGTTTTTTTTTTTGTAGTGACCTGACTGGTGTCCCACGTCGAGTATCCAATATCCTCATCCGTCGAGTTTGAAACAGATGAATGTCTTCACCTCCAGAAGCATTTGTGTCCCTCTTTGTGTTTAAATCTACGCGCTTAACTCCAGAGCGCAGGTTATTTATAACCACTTTCTTCTCTACGACGTCTTGGCCCTTCATCTTGTCATAGAGGGTGTCTACGCTTTCATCAGAATGAATTTCCAGAGAATCACCCTTCGCTCGAGTATGAGCTTCTGTCTTTCCTTTCTCCTTCCTTAGTTCAAGCAGGATTTCCTCCAACTCCTCCTGCTTTATACTTGCCTGCGCTTGTAAGTCCTTTCTGCGATTGACAGCTTTCGGTCTTTCTATTGTCCTTTTTCTACCGGACTCCAAACCTGAAGTCCGTATAATTAAGGAGTTGCCCTTCTGTTTTGAGGGCGTCGATCCGCTCCTCCCCTAGGTGATGGTAGGGGTGTCGTATTTCTGCCTGAAGTCATTTCTTGTTAAAAAGGTTGGTTTTCGAAGTAAACGAGATGTGGGGAATCGAAAAAGAAATGTTCCCCACGATGGGCGCCAAATGTTCAGCAATAAAAAATGCCACCGAAGGTGCTCGACACGTCCATGGAAGCGCGGTCGGCAAAGCCTGAAAGGGAAAGAAAGTTAAGAAAAAAGGCCGAGGAGGGTCCCCGACCACGATCCCTCTGATGCTTAAGTCAGACAAGGCTTTTGTAATCAGAATTCAAATTGACAGCACTTTGTGGACAAAATAGTGAGCGTACCTTAGATTTGTGGTTTTTTGCCCATTTATAGTCCGAAGATAGTAATATATTAATTGCAAATAATCAAAAATCTGGCGATTGCTTTTCTATTTGGGGGGATTTACTTTCCATAAATGTGTGCCAGGATTGAATGCCGCCTCCTTTGCATTAAATGAGTGTCATGTGGTATTAAATGTGCGTGGAAGCAAACGGAGGGATTATGTGTGATGTGACCTTTAAACTCTGTGCCAATGTTCCATCTGTCTGCCACTTGTCAGATGTGGTACCTTATTACGTAAGGAAATAATGATAAATGGATCAACATGATTCAATTGTAAGTATTTTGATGGTACCCCTCTTTCGTGTGTACTCTATTTAGGGAAACGTCTCCCGAGCATAAGAGAGTGAAGATACGATGCTCGGGGAAAGATGCCACATGTCGTATGTATTTTTTGTACCAACAACAGCTAACATATGCTCAACTGTGTCAGAGAGGTGAAAGGCTGTGTCTTTTCGAAGTGGCCATGTACATAGAGTGTGCCTAATGAGCAATAAATGGACGTGAGTTCCAAGAGCCCTCAACCATTAGATTCTCCTTCTTCCTCTTTAGTGATCGAGGGAATCTGGGGTATCTAATAGGGTGTGCCTAATCGAGACAACTATTAGATTCCCCTCGGTCCTCTTACATGACCGAGGGAATCGTGGACATCTGATCAGATGCTCCCGACTAAACAAATATATCCAAACGATCATAATAATGACTCGATCCGACCGAGCAATATGGACCTCAGTCAAGCCCGATCTTCTATCATATTTCGTGATATACGCCTATAAAAGTGTTGCCTGCCTCTTAACAGTTTTGATAACCAATTGAGGGAATCAACCTTGGAATCTAAAATACAGGTGGCATAATATCATTGGAAGAGAAGTATGATTGGGTGAAGCTTATGTGCAATGTGTCCATCCAGGTCTCACCTTCTATATATATATATCATCTTCACAAGTACACAAGTACACCACACTATTACCTTACTAAAACTTTTCTGAAATACTCTCTCAACTCTCTTGCAAACTTAAGCATTGAGATTGTTTGGCAGGCACCACACAGTTGTACTACATAGTTTCTCGGGCTTGGATTGGACCATCAAGAGGGTATAAAGTTACTAAGCTATCAATATGTAATAATTGTAGTTCAATCAACTATTATGTGTACGGTTGAGAGTATGTTGGCATTTTTTTGAATAAATGATGTTCGTCTATTTTTTGGATTTTGTTGCGTATACTGTTCAAAGAGAATGAGTTTTTTTTCTTTTTTTTTAATTTATTGTTGGCTATTGTGTCTGTTGGAACCATATAGAAGAATGTTGGCTATTGGGTACACATTATTTTTTTCTTTACTATAACTGTTTGTTGTCATAATATTTTGTTTTATTATTAAAGAAAGAATGCGGTGTATGTTATTGAGTTTTATTAACAATTTAGAGTTACTTCTAATTTTTGTATGTTGGCTGTTAGTATGTTGGCTAGATATTTAATTAAACAAACAATCATAAAAAAAAAAAAAGAATTCATAATAAATTATGGATATTATTTTAATAGTAATATAATTGAAATAATATATTTCAAATAATAATAAGAAATAAGTAAGTAGATTGGTTAAATTAATATCAAAATAGTTTATTTTTATCTTCTTTTACATTCTTTTACATGTATTAATTCGATTATTTTTAATATATTATATTATAAATAATATAATTGAATTACTATAAAAACAGTTTGCTAGAAGTTATAGATTCTATTTGAATTTCTTTTTCTTGGAAATTATTCTCAATTCCATTCAGTTGATCATCAATAGTTTTTAGAGTTTGGTTAATAAAATTATTTTGTTCCATGATTTATTGGATATCTTTTGTTGATATTTTTGGTTTAGATGAAGTTTTTACTTTAAAATGTGATGCTTTTATTGTTGTATTTCTATATAGGAGAATGTGTAGATTGTTTAAAATGTGATGCTTTTATTGTTGTATTTCTATATAGGAGGATGTGTAGATTGTTTTGTGCCATCAGTTGTGGACTATTGTGGAGTTTATGTGTAACATTTGTTTCATTACAAAAAGAATAATTTATATAATTATTAGAAACATAGATTTCAAATCAATCAATAAATTTAAAATGAGTATTATAATTTTGAACATGTTTATAAAAGTTCCCTCTTACAGGTATTCTGTCTTTTTCATCAAAGGTTTCTAAAATCCATTTTCTTTTTTCAATGTTTTCAAAAGATTCAAAATCTTGTTTTAATATTTTTTTATTCATAATAAATG
>QLOD02000024.1:17754862-17773274 GCA_003260245.2 Sideroxylon spinosum | reverse complement strand
AAGAGCTGGAAAATTGAAACTTTAATTTGTCGTCATATATTTGATCATCGTTAATTGATGTCCGCGTAAATAAATACTACACAGAAAGGTCATACTAATTATTGTTATCCAGTACATTTTGTTGACGCATTTCTCAGAGGCACTAAATTTGTAGAGACTAGGAAATGGCATAATGCCAACGTATACCATCAATAGTTGGGTGGCGCTATTTTTGCTGAGGAAAAAAACATATTTGTGGCAGATTTCCAAAACAACAAAAATCGCACAAACTAGTAAATGCCGGTGAATGAAACGAACACCGTAGCAGAAGACAATGAACTTAAGAAACAATACGGATAAAAAGTGAATGAAAAGAAGAGGTAACTTCAGAAACAATACAGACGAACGATGTATGAAAAGAACACTAAAAAAATGACGGTGAGGGTTGTTAAAACATAAATCTGATGGGGAAACTTTCGTGTATGCAGTTGGTTTTTGGTATGTATGTCGTTGGACTGCAATGGATTTCTCGCAGCAGCACCAGCTTGTCAGGCGGTTGGAACCGGGTAGAGAATGGACGAGTCAATGAAGGTGTAGTGCTACTAGAGGGTGAAAGCCACATCGGAAAGAGTTTCGTGGGATGAGAACTGGCACAAAAAGGGCCCATGCATGACAGTCGGTATATACAGGCAATCCGTCTTGACGAGGTGCACTTAACTATCAAGACAAGATGAAGTTTGTCGGCATGCATGGCCCGTGAACGAGCATGCAGAGGCCTGGCAACCGAGGTGACAGAAATTTTAGTGCTGGCCATGAGTTTTGTCCTGACGACCAGCCTAGGGACCATTTGGGCGAGTTGACGTTTTGGTCAAAGAATGTTCCCGAGCCCATGAGTGGCGTTGAAGTGATGTAAAGGCTGGATTGATTCCCTGAGCCTGAGCCAAACTCAACATGTATAGTGCCAAAACCGTCCAAACGTAATTCCTTTTTTCCATCGCTACATTCAAACCCCCCCTCCCCCCCCTCCCAAAAGAGACTCGGTGTGTATCATTTGGTAGTTTAGAAGTTTTTATTGACATCCTCAAAAAAAACAATAAATAAATAAAAAATTCTATTTGATTAATCAAATTCTAAGTATGTAATTTTTTATAAATGATATTGACCTTTTTTGAAATTTCGAGAAGATAAAGAAGTGTAAAAGTGTACTGTAGAATTGTAATTTTTTTCAGAGGTTTTTAACGATTTTAAGCAAAATTTATCGTGCCAAACAAAACCTAAAAAGCTTTAGAAAATTTTAGAATGAATTAATGCACACCAAATGTAACAACAACATTAAATGGTGACAAATTCAATTTCGAAGAATGTTCAAAAAACAATTTAGAGACAAAAAGGATGGAAAACATTCGTTGTGCTGTAGTTGTTGGTCATTTGTAGTAGAAATGTTGTGAAGATGTCAAAGAAATCCAAGAATGGTTTATTGAAGAGCTGTGAAAGAAGGTCATCGAATACTTATAGGGGACCAAGACCGTCTTGCTGATTTATAGGCATGTAGACTATCTAAAGATAGCTAGCTATTCATATTTTGATTTTACGGGTTATCAAGACTCGAGAAAATCCATTTTAGAACATGTCTTTATGCTAGCAAGGGGTGTCATATCTTGAGAAAGCACCAAACAAACAATAATGGTATCATTAACCATGGAAGCAAAATTCATACCATATTTTGAAGCAACTTCATAGGCAAAATAGTTAAGAAATTTTATCATAGGATTTTAGGTCGTGAATAGAATATCATAGCCAATAAAAATTTATTATGAATCTTAGCAGCAATATTCTTTTCAAAAAATAACAGAAGTGGGATAAAAAAAAATGATAATTTCTTGTTGTCCAAGAAAGAATTAATTAACATGAAGTGCCTATTGAGCATACAAATACATACTTAATGTTTGTGAATCTGATGATAAAAGGGCTCTCAGATATGGCATTTCTAAATCATGTAGGGCATATGAGCTTGATTAGTTCACTTTGTATCTAGTTAATTATTGTATTTAGCGGTACTAATTATTGTTAAACATTGTTTACTTTATGCACATAAAGTATTTGTTCCATTTGAATAAATTGTCACGCCCCTAACCTCATAGTCCGGGATGGACGACATGCGAATATGGGAACTAATTAATATAAATAAAAACCTGATCCAAGGCCAATTCATAATAAGTAATAACAATATTATTCAGTTGAATGTTATCCCTATAGATGGTATTAAAATACATTACCATCAATTAAAGAATAATATAATCCAGTTGAACGTCATCCCTGATGATAGCATCCAAAATGTAAATGGCCAGAACATTGTTATGATCATATTAATATCTCTTAAAATTATGATATCAGAAATGTAAGTATCGAACCCACACTCTGGATCACACAATTTATAATCCTAAGAGCTCAACTCTCGGTTAAAGAGAATAAACATAAATACTATCATTCATAGTTAAAACTAAACTTAGACTACTTAAGCCTGTCACGCCCCAGATCTCGTGACCCGAGAGTGAGTAAATCAACTCACAAACCATGCACTAATTAATCATACCCTGATCAAAGCAATATACAATCCTAAGGCAACTTCCATACAAGATAATAACATAATATAAACTAAGTCTTAGTAATTTCCTGGCTATCATGCTTCAAACATCCCATAAAAATGAATAAATATAGTGCGTTATGGCCTTTTACAGCCCAATTGAATAAATTTTCAAATTAAATAATATTATAGTCCTATATAAAATTTTAGCTCAAGTAATTGAAAATGCAGTGTTTGCAACAGTTTATGTACTTCTAATCCTACCAAGTGCACACCTAATTCTTAGGATCTGTTCCAACTAGAAAGTCAGTAGGAACTTGAGCAATAATCTACTTGTGCCTATGAGACATCATAAAAGCATATACAATATGTAAAGCAAAAGCATGCAATCTAATTATCACAAATAAATTAAAGCTTTTAACTTAATCATGATGAATCATCAATAACAAGTATCAACATAGTCAAATAAGTAAATAATATCTCAGTACACCTTCATATTACAATATTTTAAAATCAAGTACCAATCATCATTATAAGACTCAACATTTAATCCAATTATTATCTTTCTTAGCATCATAGCCATTGTTTTTCAATAACATCTCATTTCCATTTAGATCCATGAGGTGGGTACAATCAATGTCATCGTTCAGGGTCACGATTTGTCATAGTATACATCGTCATTAAAGGCCGTGATTAGCCACAATGCATGTCACTGTTAAAGGCTAGGATTAGCCACAATATACATAGTCTACCAACCTACTAGCATGAACACCAAATCCTCTACAGGTTTCAAGTCTTTCAATCTTAGGGTAATATGTGTACCCTTCCTATTTTCTTATACCTTTCATTCCTACGTCACAATATCAATCACCTTTCCACTTTATCTTATTTCATTCATGCTAACATTTTCATGTTCTTTTCATCACATCATTCATTTAATTTCCACATACAAATTCAATTTAATAACCTCAACTATTACAATAACTTAACATAATATTTATTCATATTAACGTTTCATTATTCTATTAGAATCATTTCATCCAATATTCAATTAAGGAGCAACATAATTTATCATAACAATTAATTTCAATAATCTCAACTTATGCAAATATCAAGTGTGCAACATAATTTAGCATAACCATTAATTTCAATAATCTCAACTTATGCAAATAAAGTGAACATTTTCGTAACATACTTTAATTCATATTTAAAATTAAACCAAACATCACATATTTCTCATTAGAAATGCAAAAACACCTTATATTAAACATATATCAAGCATGAGATAGAAATAACTGGGTTAAACATCAGAAAAGACTAAATTTATGATTTCGGAGTTCCTCGAGCACCTCTCTATGCCCAGGTAGTTTCTTTTCTTTTGGTCCGTGGTTTATGCGTTTAATCTTCAAACTTTGCCAAATCAAATTCCTACTTCAAAGCTTTGTTTCTAACTGTTGTCTAGGACCTACAAGACTATAATGAATCAATCAAAATAAGTTTTAGTTAATTCATACTTCCCAAATCAAAATCTTAGTTCCCACTTATACATATAAGGATGTCAAAATTATCCAAACTTGATGGGTACCACTTTACTTAGCCCATTCGGGGAGGGTATGGGGATACTAAAAATGAAGACAGGGACGGAAATGGGGATGGGTATGGAGATTTTAAGATTTTTTTGAACGAGTACGGGGATCGGGATGGGTACAAGAGTCTTCACATTATCCTGTATCTATTTAAATATTTATTTATTAATTTATACATTCTTTTAATATTTATATAATATATAATATATCTTTTATTTAATATATATAATATTTATAATAATTTATAATATTCATTCTATACGTAATATATAATTTATAATCACTATCATGTTTGGTGGGTAAACGGGGACGAGGATGGGGGAATCCGTTACCTAGTGGGGATGGGTAGGAGAAATAGTTTTATACCCGTAACGGGGATAAGGATGGGTACGGGAATGGGTATTGCTAAAAAAGGACGAGGATGGGGAAAACCATACCCATCTCGTACCCATCCTATTGACATCCCTATATATATATGTACCACTCTACTCAAAACATTTATTTATGTTTTCAAAATCCTAAACATGTATCATAACAATATTTCGTAGTTTATTATATCTCATATATGCTGTTAGGAAGTTAGAAATCCCTGCCTCAAGTGAGGAACGACGAAGAACGCAAAGGCAATGAACTCCCGGTTAAGACTTCCAAACTTCGAGTAGATCGTTTACACAAACCTTTGATCCTAATAACAAACCAATCACATAGATGTTTTCAATAGGTGTTCAATTGCATTTCTACAATACTAATTAAGTTTGGTTAAAAATAGAACCACTTACCAAACCTCCAAGTCCTTCAGCTTCCTTTCGATTCCAAGCTCTCTCTTCTGATCTCAAGACTTTCTTTCTCTCTTCTCTCATACATATATATAAACATGTTTGGCTTGGTCTCTAAGGCTTCTACAAGTCCCTACACTCCTCCATTTACCTCATTTTCTGACCATGGTCTGTAATGAAGTGACTCTCGACTGAAAAATACTAAACCACATCAATCTGTCAAAATTCACATAGGCAGGGCACCTCCAAGCGCCTCCCCTGCACCCCTTTGTGCCAAATTTCGGCTAAGTCTTGTAATTTGCTGATTTTTTCCAAAAATCTCAACAATTAACATCCCCAATGACTATAATTGATTAAAATAACTATTATCACATCTAAAACTTGTTAAAAATCATATAATACTATTAACACAAAATTTGAGATATTACAAGCCTAAGCTGCCCATGTATCCTATCTCAAGAATCAGGTAACTGTAGTTCTTAATTTATTATCCAGTATTCGCAACCCAACTCATTATTTATAAATCAAATATTAAACATCATTATAATTAATAACCTCCGTATCTGAAGACATAAAAATAATCTATGCAATTTCATGCAATGGATAATGATAGAATATAATGTCAATGCATATTCTTTAGTCTCTATCTATCCCCAACTTTATCCTAGGACGGGTGACAACTAGCAAATCATGCAAAGCTACTAACCACGCCATTTATGCTTACAGTGAATATATACCTCATCATATATCATGAGTAGATAACTGAGTTACACCTCTACAAGTGTAAGACTTAGGAAAGGCGAGTTATATTCTCTAGCCCTTCTGTTGAAGAACCAAGCTACATCCTTAGTTAGGCATCAACTTAGCTCAAGCAAGGTTATCATAATTATTATCTCAAGATTAACATCCCAAACTCAAATTACTAAACTCTAGTCATTTATATTAATTGGGCACCATTTGGTATTATCAAAATCTCATATTTTTATTTTTCTCAAAATCAAGGATCCTATTAATATACATGACTTGTGCCTCAGCACATCAATAATACCAAAATGGCACTCTCAGCCAATTAATAATCATAATAACAAGCTGGATGATGCAACCCTAGCCTCATGTACATAATATGCTCAATCATGTATGACTAACAATAACATCTCAATATTAAAATAAATACATTCAACGCCTAAGAATCTATAATAACATTTTATATCCTCGATATGCGTATAATTTCAACATATGTCCACCATGTATGATATACCATCCAAATCGAGTCAAAAAGACATCAAGATAGGTTAAAATTACCTTCTCATAGGAAGGGTGTTTGAAGGGCACGAGAAAAGCACAAGGAGGGTGCTTAAGTCCAAATCGTGCAGGAAGGGCGTGGAAAGACTACTCAAAGTTGCGGCAGATACTGAGAGCAGCCTTATGAGAAGCTTATAAGAAGTCTGTAGGAACTTTGTTCCCATGAACTGCGGTTCGCAGCACAAAATCGAGCTGCTACAAACTCGATCCAACGCACAAAATACCAAAATCTAGCACATCAAAACCGAAAATGAAACCATAACCAACAACCATAACATATCTCTCAATATTATGTGACAAAATTCAAGAATGAACAAAATTACACATATATACATAAACCCCCATACATGTATATGTGCACATATATTATCCTCAACCAAAACCATCATATATATACATTAAATTATTCTAAATCATGCCAATAATCTTATAATAAACATATATCGTCCCATCTACCTTGGATTTGAAGAAAAAGGCTTGGAACCTCAAAGCTCCAAAACTTCTCTTTTTTATACTTCTCACCTCAGATGGAATCACCACAACTCGACACCACTACGACAATCACGACACTGGAAATACGAAGGTTCACCTATCTCCGATCTCTGGCCTTCACTTTCACTCTCTTCTTTTTCTCACCGCTCTCTTTCTCTCTCTCTCATCCTATAGTTGCGTGTGTAAAAAAGAAAAGAAGGAAAAGAAAAACAAAAAGGAAAAAGACTAAAGGAAAGAAAAAGAAAATAGGTTGAGCCCCAAGCCCAACTTCAAGTCCATTAACCACTTTAGGCCAAACTCTACTTAAGAAAATAAAATAAATCCAATATATTGGACAAACCTCAAGTCCAAATATTTAATTGGCCTAAAATCTTAAACAAATTACCAAAAAAAAAAAAAAAACTAGGTGTTATAAAAACAATACCACATAAAGATTTACAAAAAGCATGGAAAGTAATGTTTCGCAAAGCACACAACCATGAATCGCCATGATTCAAATATTTTATTTCTTTAAACATTGTAATAGGTAGTTTAAATTTATGCCCATATATATTTGTACTCTTTATTATATTTGTCTAATGTATGTCATGTGAGTCTAAGTGAGAGGATTCTAAAGTCCCACACATGTGGACTTTTGATTTAGTCTCACCTATGTGGACTCTCAGTGGCTTACATCTCTCAACACTTATAACGGTTTAGGTTTAACTTAAAGATGGATAGGTTAGTGTAGATATTTTAGAAACTACCACCCCTCTCACGAATGTTAAAGTGAGAGATATGTTCCTTGATGGAAGGAACGACGTGAATGTTATGCTAGAATTGAGTCATAACCTAACTATATAAATATAGTGTCTATGATTTCCATTAAATACATGCGATCAGGAAAACAATATAGGCTAAAATTATTTTGTTCTATTTTTCTCCATAAAACATATATATATATATATATATATATATTAGCAAGAGAATATTGTTATGGCTTAGACAGTTCAACATCATTTGTAATTCAGTTCACAATTTAAAGTTCATGATCTCAATCAAGTAGTTAAACAATTATAGTTGAAGGAAAGTGATTCTATTGCTCCAGCATAAAATGATGATTTTAATTTTTGAAATCCTTATAGAGAATCCAACCTACAACTCCAAATGAAAAAGTTACAATCATTTTGAAAATGAATGGCTTTTGAACTTTTTAGATACTATTAATATAAACCAAAGATTTGACAGTTGTAGACATTTGATGATTGAGGATAAAGTTTCAAGAATTGTTTCAACCAACTAGTCTAACACAACTTTCGTTGTTTTAGATCGTTTGGTTAACACTTATGCATTCAGTGGAATTGATTTGTTCCATTCGTTCAAATCTCATCCTTACTCTATTTTTTCCATTTCTTTTCCTTTTTCTAAATTTTTTTAATTATTTTCAAAAAGAAAAAGAAAAAGAAAAATAGATCACTAATTTTGGTTTGAGCAAGGTAGGGCCACTGGAAGGTTTATCCAGTCATTACGTTAATTGACCCAGACACTCTAAATTACAAAACTTTTAACTATAAAATTAACTAGATATCTAAAATTTGAAATGTTAAATTCACTAATTTTTAAATAAAATTAAAAAAATATTGACATTTTAAAAACTTTCCCAAGCAAACATAAACCCCCAATTCTATGTTAAAAAACACTTCATTCCATTTTCATTATTATTTGAAATATACGTTTTAAAATTGTTTATAACGAGTGGGTTGGAGTCTCACCCATGTTTATTACTTAACGAGCAGCCATCTATGTATTTGAAGGTATAGATTTTAATTAACGATAACTTGCAATGAGCTCTTTTACGACATAAAAATGTAATGTTATTGTATCATAATTTAAAAATGAAATATATATATTTATAAATATATTATATAACACACCAACGTCAAATAACAAATACCCTATTGTTTATTTAGTTATTAAAAAGATATTAAATCATGGGGACCAAAATGTTAAGATAATTAGAAAAGTCAACGAAATAGTCAACTTTGGTAGGTGAGTTTTGGGGGCATAAAGAAAAAGAAAGCAAATTTGAGGAGAGTGAAACCTATTGGAAATTTCATGTTTTGAACATGAAACTTTGAGCAAAAATTTAAGTGGAATCTATATTCCATTAAGTGTGAGTTTATATTGGAATTAATAGAGTTATATGTAGATATTAATTCCAAGTATTCACTTATTAAAAACTATATAGTAGGTGAATAAAAAAGCACATTAAAGAGTGAGCCCTGGCAAAAAATAAGTGAGCTTATCCTCTGTTGAAAGAGGAAAAAACTTTGATAGAACCTATATAAACAAAATTTGGACAAAGGGGAGGGCCCAAGGCGCATACCACATTTATGGAAAAGGGAATGACCTATATTGGCTTAGGTTTGTATTAAACCATATGTGTGCACGGAATGAGCTCCTGTGGAGCTTATTCTTTGCCCTACCTATGGTGGAAGAAGAAGAAGAATAATGGGGACAAAAATGGGAAGGATTTAAGGGCTTCCCGGCCTCCTAACAGAGAAATTTACTCAAGAACTTTTCTTATTCATTTCTGTATTTACAATCAGCTTTTATACTAATACATTGCAACAAAATTGTAACTAGAGTTAACCATATTGTGGTTAATTCTAACTATAGTATTAACTACAAACAACTTAACTACTTATAGTTTGACCAAGATGACTTGATGATGACAGCTATATTTAACTAATTGGAAAGCCCAATTGATTTTGGCCACTCTCTCAGCCCACTGCTCTTAAGCTTTCGGCAACCCATTTTCTTTAATTGGATCCTCTATGGATTCATTACACGTCATCTGCCTAACTAACCCAATTGTACACATACCTTTATATCTTTTTCCAGAAGCTTCCCTCTGCCTTGGTTCAACTAAGAATTAATTATTCACCTACCCCCACTATCAGATTATTGCCATTTGACCGTTAAAGCTTAAAGTAGTTGTATGGCTGAGATGTCAGAAGGTCCTTCTTAATCTGTGTCATCCATAAAAGTGAATCAATGGCGATCTGAAGGCTTTATTTTAGCTCTACATCTCATCTTTGTTTGTATCGTTAGTTGTGCAACAAATTCCCATGTCCTCCGCTTTCCCCATTCTCTTTTTCTCCTTCTCCTTAACCCTTATGCTTTTTGCTTTCTCTGTAACATTGCTTCTTCTGTAACTATAACTTCATTACAAATACCTTCCACCTCCAAACAGACCTTGCCTTGAGGATCAAAGGTTGGGTAGGTCGATCAGAGTTTATAAAGACATTCCCAAGTTTGTTTGACTTCATCTTGGCCTTTCCACTACACGATAACTTTGGTGAAAGCATGCTTACCCCTCTTATGAGTTTGTGACGCTAAGCTTTAAGGGAACTAATAAGTGCTCTTCTTGTCCCATTTTCTCTTTGAGTTGTGAAACACGAAATACGAGGTAGATCTGTGAAGATTTGGTAACTTAAGCTTATATGCAACTTTCCTTATTTCTGTATTATTTGAAAAGGTTCGACAAACTTTGGAGAAAGTTTCATGTTCTTACGACGCCGAACTGTACATTATCTGAATGGTTATAATTTAACCTAAGACCCATTTTCCAATTGTAAATTTCTTGTCAGTCCTTCATTTGTCTGATTGTTGTTTCATATACTACTGTGCTCTGAGTAGATGCTTTTTTAACAACTGAAAAAAATTTTGATGAGACTGTAACAATTCATCTACAGTTGATATTTCTGCTAATCCTTCTATGTATTACGTGAGTTTTTGACCCCGTAGTTGGCTTCATACAGGGTCATAGGTATGACCATGTGATAATTTATGTTGAATCAATACTCTGTAAGATAATGCCACTTTTAGGGAATCTAAGCGAAACACCTCAAGTACGTTTCTAGGCATTTGTTTGTGACCTCCGTATAACCATTTGTTTGAGGATGGAACTTATGCTATAGTGTAATGAGGACCTCAGTAATTCGAATAAATCTTTCCAAAATAAACTTGTAAATGTAGAATCTTTGTCTGAAACTATGGTAGTGGGAAGACCATGAAGTTTAAACACATTCTGCATGAAAATTAGAGCCAACTGGGGAGCAGTGTAGGGATGAGTAAGAGGGAGGAAGTGGACAAACTTTATGAATCTATCGATAATAACCTATATCACTGAAAATCTATTAGAGTGTGGTAGCCTCTTAATAAAGTCCATTAAAATGTCAATCCATTAACTTTTAGGTATAGGAAGAGGTTATAATAGACTTGTTAGAATTGTGTTGTCAGTTCTACATTGCTGGCAGATTGAATATTTCTTACCTATTGCTTTATGTCCTACTTCATCTTTGGCCAATAGAAATCCTGTTGAGCTATTTTAAGTGTCTTTTGAATTCCACCATACCCTGTAATTGGATCATCATGAATGAACTTTAACACTTGTTTTAGATCTTGTACTACTGAAATGTACACTCTATTTTTGTAAAATAGAACTCCTTGCTACATAGAGTTCTTCTGGGCTGATAACACTTCTTATTTTGTCTACTAAAAAATAGTTTAAATCTTACTGTCATGAACATATGCATTCTTTACTTCATCAAATAGATTGGGGATGGGACTTCTAATACAACAGGACAACAAATTGGGTGAGACATAGAAACATCGTCTTCATGTAGCCTAGATAGGGCATCTATCACCCTGTTATCTATCCCTTGCTTGAATTCAATTATAAAAATGTACCCTAACAATTTAAAAATCCATTTTTGTTGAGAAAGGATTCTAATATGCTGTTCCAACAGATATTTGAGGCTGTGTTGATTGGTTTTAATAATGAACACTTAACCCAAAAAGTATGGTCTCCACTTCTTTACTAGTTATATTAAAGCAACAACCCCTTCTCATAAGTTGACAATAATAAAGTTCTCATCTTTAAGGCTTGGCTAAAGAAAGCTGTGGGCCTTTTTTTCTCGTATTAGAACTACTCTTACTCCTGAACCTAAAGTATCACATTCAATGGTAAAAATTTTAGAAACATCAGGCAAACTTAAAATTAATGGGCTAGTTATTGCCTGTTTCAGATCTTGAAATGCCTTTTCAACTATTTGGCCCCACTGGAATGCATTTTTCTTTAACAAAGTCTGTTATTGGCTTGGCATTTGCCCCATATCCTTTGATAACTTTTTTATAATAACTTGTTAAACCTAAGTATCCCCTCAAAGACTTTAAGTTCTTTAGAACAGGTTGCTTAACCATGGCTTTAATTTTCTTGGGATCAGCTCTCGCACCTTGACCTGAAATCAAATGTCCTAAGTAGTCTATTTCTAAATAGCCAAATCTGTACTTAGATTGTTTAGCAAATAATTAGCAATAACCAGATCATAAATCAAGCTTTGAAAAATCGTAACACCATTCAATTCATCTAACAATTTATCAACCATCAGTATAGGTTACTTATCATTTATAGTAGCTTGGTTCATAGCTCTGTAATCGACACACATTTTCCATGTACCATCAACCTTCCTAACTAGGATGAGTGGCAAGGAAAATGGGGACTGGTGAGGTTGAATCAGCCCTGAATTAAGAAGATCATTAACTATCTTCTTTATTTCTTCTTTTTGGAAATGGAAATACCTGTAAGGTCTTGTAGAAATTGGTTGTGGTCTCTCAGTTAGCACATTCTTATGCTCATAGCCTCTGACTAGTGGCAGCCCTCTAGGTTCTTGAAAAACCTATTTAAACTTTCTTACCACTGCTTAAATCTTTGGAATTACCTTTGGTGATTGCTGCAACTATTCCCTTCCAATTACAGAATAACTACAGAATAAATCCTTTGAGCGATATTTCCTTTAACTGCTGATATTCTACACTCTCAATAAATTGATTATTCCCCTTTAGCGTTTTGATACACACACTTTTCTATCTTTCAAAAACTCTATAGTAAGTGCTGAAAAAAAAAATGTGAGTGGACCCAATATTTTTTTGATCTCTTAACACTAGTGATTTCAGTCCAAAGTTTCGAGCAACCCAACCGTGTACGAAGTATGAATGTTTTGCATGCATTTTTATTTGAAGAAAGTGGAAATTCTTTTTCAGGGATACCGTTGACATTTGGATGACCACTTTTCTTGTATATGAGATCTTTTTGGATTGATATAGTGCACTTTTTCGTTTATTGATAAATTGCCCCGAAGAAGCTTCATAAGAACTAAAGAACTTAAAGATATTTTCAACCATTGCACTCCAAGTATTATATCACACCCCACCAAATGAATTAGTAAAAAATCAACAAGAAGATTACTTTCTTGTGCACTATGCTTGACTTGATTGCACTCCCCCAAGTTCGGAATAGTTTTTCCATTAGCTACCTTCACTACCACTGTTATTCCTTTTTTGGCATGTAGTTGACAACACTTGGCTATCTTTGGACCTATAAAGTTGTGTGTACTACCAAAATCAATCAAAACTGTCCACTATCTATAGCATGTAGAGTAATCTTAGGTTCAAGAGGAAAAGATACATCATCTGCTACCTCTTCATTTTGTCGCCACCTCCCTATCCTCACAAATTACTAAATCTAATATAAACAACTTGGGATTCTTGCAAACATGGTACCATTGCCATTTTTCATCGCATTTAAAGCACAATCCCATTTTTCTTCCTTTCTTCAACTTCTATAAGGCTAAGTTTATGCACTAGTAACTTATTAATAATGCCTACATTAGTCCCTTTAGGCATAATTCCCCCATTTTAAGGACCAACACTCATGGGAGACCTCTATAACAGTCCTTTAATATTACGTACTCCAAAATTATTTTTCATATTGAAATTAGCAGAAGTTCCAACCCTGTTCTGTTCTGTTATTTTTTTATAACCGAAATGTTTTCTTCTTGGAGCCTGGCAAAGCCAAAAGCCTTTCTCAAACTCTTTGGATTAAACATACGTATTGAAAATCTGATTTCATATAGCCGAAATGTTTTCTTCTTGGAGCCTGGCAAAGCGAAAAGCCTTTGTCAAGCTCTTTTGGATTAAACATGCGTACTGAAAACCTGATTTCATCCTTTAACCTTGTTAAGAATATATTGAACTTACACTGTTCATGCAATCCCTTAACCCAGTCAGTAATACTTTTAAACTTGGTTTTAAACTCTTTTTCTGAGGTGGTTCATTTTAATCTAATTGGCTATTCCATGGGGTCTTTGTAGGTATTTTCTTTAATTATAAGGCCTTAGAAAATTCCCTTTAAATAATTCCCACCACTAAATTCATTAAATCTTGAAACCAAATTAAAGACTTACCTTCCATGTGCACAAAGCAATCTCTAACTTTTGGGGTTCAAGAAATCCATAATGCTTAAAGAACTAATTAGCTCTATAAAGCCATTCCGAGGGATTCCCCCCCCCACAAAAAAAACTAGGAAATTTAGCCTCATTAATCTAACTTGAATTCCACTAAACCGCCCACTGGTCTCCTTTGGATTTATTTGTACTTCTAGAACTGATTGAGCACCATTATCTTCTTGATTCTCGGAAGCTTTTGTACATTGTTACCGCCTTGATTTCTTTGAATTGCTACCACTTGGCTGCATGAGGTGAGATGATTCTTTTAATCTTTCCAATCTCCTACTTATTGCATCCATCATTTTTGTTACGTGCTTGAATTGTGATTGATTTTCTTGCTCTTTTTGTTTGTACTGTAATGTAGATCTTCTCTCCATTGTTGCTGGATTGAATGGCTCTTATGCCAATTGGAATGAGATCCCTTGGAGCTTATTCTTTCCCCTACCTATGGTGGAAGAAAAAGAAGATAATGACAAAAATGGGAAGGATTCAAGGGCATTTTGGCCTCCTAATAGAGAAATTTTCTATAGAACTTTTCTTATTTATTTCTATATTTACAATCAGCTTTTATACTAATACATTACAATAGAATCGTAACTTGAGTTAACCAGACCATGATTAATTTTAACGATTGTAGTAACTACTAACAACTTAACTACCTGTAGTTTGACTAAGATGGCCTGATGATGACAAGTGTATTTAACTAATCAGATGGCCCAACTGGTTTGGGACACTCTCTCAGCCCATTGCTCCTGAGCTTTCAGCAACCTACTTTCTTTAATTATATCCTCTATGGATTCAATACATGTCATCTGCCTAGCTGACCCAGTTTTACACGTACCTCTATATCTTCTTCCAGATGCTTCCCTCTATCTTAGTTCAGCTAAGCATTAATTGTTCACCAACAAGCACTGTCAGATTATTGGCATCGAATCGTTGAAGCTTGGAGTAGTTGTATGGCTGAGATGTGAGAATGGCTTTCTCAATCTGGGCCATCCATGAAAATGAATCAATGGCTAATCGGAAGGCTTTATTTTGGTTTTCCATCTCATTCTTATTTGTATTGGTGGTCGTGTAATAGATTCCCAAGTCCTCATCTTTCCCGATTCCTCTTCTCTCCTCCTCCTTAACCCTTAAGCTTTCTGTTTTCTCTATAACTATGGCTTCATGACAATGCATCTTATTGTTTCGTCGATTCTGGTTTGATTCGCATGTCAGTGTGATGGCAACACAATTTTTCGCAAACAAGACACTTTCAAGTATGATTGCTTAGAACAATCATGGCCTTTTAATCCCTAAAGTTTTTTCTAATGATTGTTAATCTTTTTTGGAAAGTCACTAGTATTTCTAGAAATTCCACGCATCATTTAATTCCTAGAGTTGTGTCCAACGAATATTCCTATTTCCTAAAAAATCACTATTATTTCTATAAAATCCATGTGTTCTACACTACTTAAAAACAATCCAATTTTGCATAATAAAATAAAGTACTTCTATCATTTGGTTTAAAGGTCACATAGTTTAGTTGATTGCTTTTAAGTGAGTGTAATCAATTTATCCTTGGACATTATCATCCATTATAATCCAGAAGATACTTGTGGAGAGCGAATTAAAATTAAAAGAAAATGCTTCAAATGCTAGACTCGATCTTCTGACTCTCAATAAAATTCATAACATGGTTTCTTTAATTTTTGAATTTAATTCAAAATTTTCTACCATTAAATAATACCAACAAAGTCTTCCTGCACACCTGTGGAAGAAAAGGCTCTTTCTTCTGTATAACTAATATTATAAAAGGCTGAGAAAAAAGATCAAAAGCATATTTAGCTTGAAAGAGAAAATATCTTATAGGGGCAATAATAATGTCATGACCAAGAAAATAACTGAGAGGGCCCAGGTCTTTCTTTTCAAAGGCAAAACTAAGGAAAGACTTGAGGTCAGAAATACTCTTATGATCACACCAATAATGATCATATCATCGACGCATAAAATGAGAAAAACAGTGCCAGTAGTCGAGTAGCGAATAAACAAAGAGAAATCACAGGAGTTGGACGAAATACCAAACTTACCAATGATGGTGCTAAATTTGGCAAACCATGCTCTAGGACCGTATTTGAGACCATATAGAGCTCGATGAAATTTACTTAAAATTGATGTGGTTGATGAGAAGAACCAAGAGAGGCTACATATAAAGTTCCTTAGTACATCACCATTAAGAAAAATATTTTTGACATCCACCTGAGAGAGAGACCAGTGTTGAGTAGTAATGACCATAAGTAAACTACAAGTAGAAGTGAGAAGAAAAGAAAAGCGCGGAAACTAAGGTTTATAGAGTAAGGGATTAAGGAAATAATAAAGGGTGAATGACACCTACATCCCTCCAGGTTTGAAAAAATATGCACTTACCTCCCTTAACAATTTTTTTAAGTTTAAAAAGACAAGAAAATTTTGTTTCGACCCTAAATCTTTAGTAAGAATTGTGGACTTGACACTTTAATTGAAACTCTCTTACATACATACCCCTAAAACTATTAAAAGTTATTTTTTTGGCTAAGGGATCATAAGCTTAGAAGATTAGGCCAAATTTAATCCATATTTAAGCCACTATACGTGTGCTTAGGATCATTTTAGGCTGACTCGGAGCTTGTGGGTAAGATCCTTTAAGGATAAACAAAATTTGAAATGGCTAATGATTAGCACATAATAATTACATTTTTATATACTTTTTGATGTGCTAATTGGATAAATACATTCACTTAAGACTTAGTTTTATAGAATATTTCTTATATACTTGTGTTTTATGTTGATCGTAATTTTAGCAATCAAATCTAGGCAATTGGAGGCCAAATCAACCTTAAAATACAAGTGGAAAAGTCCAACGTGAATGAAAAGCAAAAAGAGAAAGAAAAATAGCTCAAAAAGAAGAAAGAAATGAAGTATGAAAAAGATGGTGCTAACAAGGGTTCAAACAAAATTTCAACTCCAAATTTTTCTCAGTCGTGAGGATATAGTACAAATAAGGGTTGGCACCATGCCTTGTTCGTACCCTCGCTTAAACAACAATGGTGAATCAGACCTTGAGCTATAGAATTTTTCTAAGGCATGAATAAATTATGCAAACAAGGGTTGGCACCATGCCTTATTTGCACCCTCATTGGAGCAACAAAGGTCATCTCAACTTCAGAACTTCAAAATTTGGCTAAGGCATGAAGAAATGGTATGAACAAAGATTGGCATCATGTGTTAGCCAAATTTTGAAGTTCTAAAATATTGTGAACAAAGGTTGGCATCATGCCTTGATCCCACTGTTGTTCACACAACGGTGGGCATCTCAACTTCAGCACTTCAAATTTTGTTTAAGGCATGAAGAAATGGTGTGAACAAGGGTTGGTACCATGTCTTATTCGCACCCTTGTTCATACAACAGTAGAGGAACAACTTCAAATCTTCAAAATTTGGCTAGATGAAAGCATAGCGCCAACCCTTGTTCTAACCATACAATTCTATCCAGAATTTTGAAATTCTCCATTAGTTTTAAGGGCTCTTTGGTCATTTCAAGCAATTAGGTTATGCTATAAATAGAGGGTAATTGTAGAGAATTGGATGACATTACATTACATTAGATTATATTATTAGAGATAGAGTAGGATTTGTATTTTTCTAGGGAGATAGTTTTGATCTTGTTTGGTAGTAGAAAAAATTTTACTTTAGTTTAGTTTTCAATTTCTTTGTAAACACTACTTTAATTGAATACAAGTTCAAGGGTCTCTTCATCTATTGTTGAGTAGTTCTCTTCCTTGAATTCAAATCAAAGAGCGTAGATGACGTATGTGGATTTTCAAGATACTTTGGTTTCCAATGCTTAAATTTCTGGAAGAATTATCTTCGAATAATAGTTGATTTGTCTGGATCTATTGAAATCATCAATTGAAAATTCTGGATAGTTTGTTTGTATAGTTTATGTCTTTTATACGTGAGTAGCTAGTCAGAATTTTCATGCACTTTCTTAAAGGAATTGTAATTAAATTACTAATATAGAATTTGCATGTACTATCCATGGATTATGCACTCTAAGTGTTTGATTTGGATTTCAAATTAAATGAACCTAATTTTCTCACCAAACTTATCAACTATACTCCTTAATTATGCTTCAATGTTGACTTTCTTTGGATTTATAATGAATGATGATTAGTTTATTTGTATCATTTGGAATCACTAGTTGATATTTCTTGATTAATTCTTGTGATTGTATATTTCATGTGCATTATATATGTGACTTAGTTAGTTAGAATTTTCATGCCCGATCTTAAAGATTTTGTATGTGGAATGCCACCTAGAACTCTCACATATTTTATATAGATT
>QLOD02000024.1:17665441-17683351 GCA_003260245.2 Sideroxylon spinosum | reverse complement strand
ATGTATATTAATACTCATGAATATACTGATTGGATTAGAAGTCTACATTAATGTTCATATAAATGTGAGACTTGCTATGTGAATTGAAAAGAAAGTTTATGTGTCATGAATATAAAAGTCAGACTTGCTATATGAATTGAATTTGAGATTTATGTATGTACATTAATGAATATGATAATATATATGAGTCTTGCTGTGTGAACTAAAATAGAAAAGTTACTATGTAAATTGATTTTGGGAGTTAAGGTATTAATTAGATCAAAGTAGTATGGGTATTAATAAATGTATGTACATAGATTTTAAACTAAATTTTTTTTTTTTTTTTACTTATTGAACAATCTATTATTTTGAATTAGGTGGCATTATTTAAGAATTTATTGAACATTGGATTGGAGTTAATTAGAATTGAGCTATTTAGATAAATATTTAAATAAAATTATTTTGGAAGGAAAATTTTAGGTTATTAAATAAATATTATTTTTATTAAAATTAAAGGAGAATTTTAGAGATATATATATATATATATTATTTAATAATTAAAATTCTCTTATGGCTAATTAAATCTGATTTGCATGCATTTGTATTGTGTACTTTATTATATGATATTACATTAAACTTGATTGTTATGTAAAAAACATGCATGTATCAAGCAACATGAAACTCGGGCCCTGGGATTATATTATTTCATAAACTTTAATAAGATCTAGAATAAACACAAGAAACCAAATTTAGGGAGAATTCTTGTTTATGTTGTGCTATTAATTAAAGGAATTAACTGAGATTTGATTTTTGGGTTATTAGGGTCATTAATGGTACTAGAAAGAATGGGTTCTAAAGCCCAAGGGTCGAAAGTCTCGAAACCTGCACATGGTGATTTAGCATAACCAGTAGGCTAGAAACCTACGAAGTGTATATATGGCTTGTACTAGCATATATTAGTACCGGAAAAACGAGATTGGTTTACCTACTAACGCAAGATGAATACATTTGGGACTGCGGGACCAATTGTATCCTGGGACTGAGGTCTGGGGATTTGATGAGTACATTTGGGACTGTGGGACTAGTTGTACCCCACGACTAAGGCTTGGGGATTTATTTTGGGCTTAGGTCTGAGGCCACAGACTAAACTTGCTGAGTACCTAACTCATAGTATGATATTTATGTGTGGTGACGTGAATGATTTGAAGCGATTTATTTTTAGTATGAGATTGCGGGATCATGGTTAAATAACAATTTAGTTGGAACAGTACGATTAAGTATGAAAATTTTGAAAATTGTAAGATATTAATTTTATTAATATTGATTAAATGTTGATTGTTTTGCATAATTAATAAATTATATTTTATAAATACTTTCGGAGCACACATTGAATTTAGTACTCACCCCTACTACAGTTGATAATGCAAGGGTTGATACTGGTGATGGACCAGCTGGTTAGCTAGCCGCCTTGGTAGCAATAGCTGGATGAATTATTTTATTTTGCATTCTAACATTTTATAAAAAAATTATTATGATGGAGTACTGATTTGGCCCATATTTGTGGCATGGTTTTATAGTCCATTTTTAAGACATTTTAGAGATATTTTGAATATTCAAAAAATTGAATAATACTTATTTTAATTAGTTTCCCCTCTAATTAAGTTATATTTTGATGTGTATTTGTGGATTTAGTCTCCACGTTTCCGAGTGGTGGATTTCGGGGTATGACATATGACATATAACATAATATATTTTATAAATAATAAAAATTTAATAATAATTATATTTTTTGTGGTCATGAGGAACATCCTTATTAGACCTCTGGTGTTGAGGGTTAGTTGAACCATTAAATTGTGAAAATATATATTTATTGGTTTAATGCACAAGGATAATTTTCTCTCCTTTAATCTTAACCCTAGCGTAACTTGTTGCCTTATTCTTAGGCGCTCGGTGCCCTCTGATTAAAAATCCTGGGACCGAAATGCATTAAATTTCAACAAAAATTAGAGAGAGGAGGATCCCAGAAATATTGGAACTTGCAGTGAGCCGGGTAACAATAATCATAAACACCTTAGATTAACCACCGCTCTTCCATTATCCTTGCTTCATACATGCTAAATCTTCATTTCTTTCCTTTCTTTTTCATTGATATGAGCTGTTAAAACTTAGTCTGATCAAAGCGAAATGTAAAATTGAATTATGCATTAAAAGGAAAGATCCATCCGACGGTAAGGAGAGTTCAACCGCGATACTGTTGCTTAATAAAAATTTTATATGATAGTTATTTTAAATAAAATAAACGTATTAAGATACTTTTTGTTATAAGAGTACCACTAACATATTATTCTTTTAACATATATTTTTTTTAAAATATAAAAAATTTTAGGAAAGCATCCCTCCCAATGGGTGTCTTCTCAATTGATTATTTATTTATTAGCACACTGGGGTAAATGACAGCTGTAAAAGTTCCATAATCCTTTTTTGTTAATTGGAATAGCTCCATATTTTATATGTATGGTATTTTCTTTAAGTAATGTTGAATGGACTTCAATTTTAATTTTGAATACGATTAAAAATCATTCTTCATTATTAAAAAAAATGAAATGTTTGAAGTTAAAAAGAAGTACATTTAAATCCCATTTGGTACAAAAATGAAATAAAATAATAATATAAAATAACATTTTAAATAAGTATAATAAAATGATAGTATAAGAATAATTATTTTATTCTTTTCTATTTTCTTGAATTAAACAAGATCTAACTATTATTATTAACTTAATTTTATATACAATCTATTTAATTAAATTGTGTACGTAGTGCTATTGTGGTCAAGACAACTGATCAAAAATTAACTCAGTTCAATGAGGTCATATTCCTAACGAAGATTTCATTTTGGTAAGATGCTGGATCATTTGTAAAATTTACTTAAAGATTATTATAACGCATAATTTAATGCAAACCCGGAACAAATATTACACCAATTAAGCACAGTTGGCAAGTCATACAACGTACCTTGCAAACAAATAATTACATCCAATGTACAAACAAATAATTAAACACACACTCCATAGAGAGAGAGAGAGAGAGAGAGAGAGAGAGGCCTAACGATCCATTCCTGGTGCAACAACTGGGGGCCTTGTAAGTCCTCCCTGTTTCCACTTCTTAACATTGGCTTCCCAGCCTTGAACACATAAATCACCAAAATCAAGCGTTGTATCAGTTCCTTGCCATGGAATAGTACTTATTCATCAATGTGTTTACATTACCTACTGAATACTGTTAGCTATAATTAAAGACGGGGTAAATTATTTTTATCTTTCCTTAATAATAGGGTAATTATATTTATTATACTTCAACAATTAAAAATTACACTTATTTTTTTTATTTTGACATGTTATTAATATTGACATCCTTCCATTAAATCATCTATTGAAATTTAATTAAAACAATTAAAGTAATTGATGAAAATATAAGAGATGGATGGTTAAAATAGAAAAAACACATAAAATTTAGCAAACACATATGCGAGAGAAGAAGAGGTGGAATAGAAAAAGCACTTAAACATTTGGTTAGTTTGACATTTTTAATTAAGTTTTAATAGTTGATTTAAGAATGGAGGTTAATATTAATAATATTTCAAAATAAGGAATGTAAGTATAATTTTTAAATATTAAAGAATAGTAAATATAACCTAAATATTAAGAAGATAAATATAATTTATCCTTAAATATATATACTAGTAATAATCTGTGTTTACCCGCACTCTGAACAAAATTAGTATCTAATTTATTATATAGTTGAAAATTTAAACAAAAAGTTCAAGTTGAAAAAATTGTGATAATTCATGGGTTTTAATTTTTTTTCCAAAACTTTAGACCCTGACAACTGTTATATGTGTTTTGGTCTCTCTCTTTCTCTCTCTCTCTTTCTCTCTCTAATTAATTGTTGATAAGCATCCTAGAAGAAAATACAAATTATGTTCCTCTAATTTGTTTTGGTCTCTCTATCTCGCTCTCTAATTAATTTTTGATAAGTACCCTAAAAGAAAATACAAATTATGTTTCTTTAATTTGAAAGCTACAACTTTCTAGAATCATAATTGGACAGAATTTAAATTGTCAATTTTGATTGGTATATGATCTCTACCTTTAAAATATAGTAAAATTTAAAATACCTAAACCATTTTGTAAGATAGAGAGTAGTGAGATTCACCAAAATAAGAATTGAATAGAAGTTAAAAATATAAAAATGATCTTAAACATTGAATGAAAAAAAAAAAAATCTTAACTATTAAATCCTAATTTGTGATAAAGATATTTTTAAAAATCGTCATCTTTTATTATATATACATATATATATATATATATATATATATACACATATATATATATCACAACAATAATGTCATAAATTGTGAATCTTTATAAAAAAAAAAAAAACATTTTCAAAAATGGCCGCAGTCAAATTGTTCTATCTTTTCCCATGGAAAGTAGTATTTGAGTTATGACTTCAATAATATCAACAATCAGCATTTATTGGGAGGGAGGTTGATAGATTTGAACTCCAAGGCAAGAACAGTCTTCAAATAAAATAAAATAAAATAAATTACCAGAATTATTTACTAGAATAACGATGTTGAGTCTATCACTTTATGGTATGTAATTCATCAACACTTTTACAAATACAAAATTTTTTTAAAATTCTGGTAAAATTTTATGAAAGAATATCATTTTGTGGGTATTACTCTCTCCATGACCAAGCACACGGAAAAAAAAAATTTTGGGAGGGGGAGGAACAAGGATTCAAAATTTCTTCTCTTATTTAGGTTATGATATAAAATACAAGGAAATATGTATCAAATTTTAAAAATTAAAATTTTAATATGTTAATTAATATATTTTACTCATTTTTTTAAAATCCATTCATAGCTTTTTTTCTTTTTAGGTTTTAGAATTTTTTAATAAGCGTTATATTTTTTATTAATTATTTTTCTTTTGTTATTATTTATTTTATATTATCTAATTTTCTTTTCTATCTCACTGTGTCTTTATATCTCTTTTCACAAAACGAAATATGATCAAAAATTCATTCTTTTATTTGGGTTATATTGGAAAATAAAAAAAATGAATAAGAGTTAAGAAATTAAAATTAACTAGATTTAGAAAACTAATGTCTTAATAAATGTCTTTCATTTTATTATATTTTTTAATCTATTCAAATAAAGATAAAATACTTTTTCATATTTATTCAACATTTGTGAAATTTTCTTTTCTTGCTTTCTCACTTTATAAAATAATTTTAATATTTAAAAAAAATAAATAAAATTGAAACTTAAACTTATATTAACTTAAGAAACTATATTCCAATCGATAATTTTTCAAGAATGAGATATGAATTTAGAATTATTCTTATTTAAATTTTAAAAATATCTGAAAATTATTTATTTTTATCTTATTATACGAATTACGAAGTCACAGCTTGTCTCATTTTTTTATTATTTCAAACATACTCTAAATGTTGTATGATAAATTGATATGATGTAGGATATGTTTATCATTAAAATATATTTGATATTTGATAGAATTCAAAGGAAAGATAAAATTTTTGTTTATTATATATCCATTTGAAAGGTTGGAATATTTTTTTTTTTTTTGGTTAATCATCAAAGATTGATTATTAATTTTTCAAATATCTTCAAAGATAAATGATTTAGTGTTTAATTTAACCAAGAGTTGGACACATATTCATATCCTTACTTTTATGATCTAAGAAGCATGGACACGGATACGAGATGTAGATATGATACAAGTACGAACACAAATATGGTAATTGAGGGTATGAACATGATAGGAGTATGGTAAAAGAATATAAATTTTGTTTATTTTCATTGGTTATATATATGAATATAACATTCACAAAAAAAATAATTTAATAATTTTTTTCAATATACAAAATAGAACAAAATATAAATCATAAGATTTTCTAATTTCAGAAATTTTAACTACTCAAATCTATATTTGTTTTAATCATATATTAAAAAAATGATAAAATAATAGGACGCATCATATGGCATATTCAATATGTATTTGGAGTTTCCGAAGAGTTTATGCATTCGATACATGTTGGATACGGATACGACACCTATTTTGGACTGTCCATGGTTCCTATCTTATGATCATATCCAATGAATATTGCAGCAAATAATAAAGTCTGATGACTCAGTAAACTTGTCTCCTCTATATGATCATGTCCCGGTCGGAATTTCGTACTTGAGAACACCGGTGTAGTGCCTGCCAAATGGTCTCCGAAGCTCAAGTTAGCGAGAGAATGATTAATTCAATACTATCTTCTATATTATGAAAGAATAATCACCTACCTCCGGTTGTGAAATAATTCTCCTTATATAGGAGTACCTCGCCTGGGATCACGTGGATGGCTCGTCTATAACTGAATTCTCTTCTTTTCCTATGAGATGTTGACACCTGTATTGGCAGTTTCTAGGCCATTCCCAGTTAGCTACACGTTCTTGTAATACGATTCGTAGTGCCGTCTCTATGGGCTAAGATCGCGGGAGTTGGCAATAAGGCAGTTATTTGTGGGATACGGTGCCAGCCGGTCCGAAACATGTCGATCAAAGGTGTTGGGACTACCAAACCTGTTCAGGCAACGCATTTGATTGAGTGAGCCAAACCTGTCCAGGCAATGTACCTGATCGGGCAGACAATCGGGCATTCAATGGCTCGATCGGGTGTACACAGGACCCGTTCAGATGGGTCGGTACTGCTCCCCTATGGATTATGTAGAATATCCAATTATCATCGAATGATGTCTGTATTTTCTCCCTATCAAAGTCCATGTAAGATAGATTCTAACTATTTGATAATTAGGAACATAAAAGATCATACTAAAATGAATTAAACTATTTTGACAAGATAGAACTCACTGGATTTTGTATTTCATACAATCATTATAGTTTTGGCTATAAAGTTGGCCTTGAGTAACATTACGTAGTATAGTGTTTTTACTTCGGGTCGGTCTGAATACTTTGATGCGTGATTAAAAATTAATGAATAAATATAGTCGGCTATTTATTATATTTTTTATCTCCTTTGTCTAGTTTATTAAATTATATATATATATATATATATAGATTTATTTAAAAGATGCACAATCCAGCGAAGAATGGATTGTGAACAATAAACCCATCATTTAAAAAAAAAAAAAGAAATAGTCGGATTTACTTACAAATAGAGCCCTTATCAACAATCTCGGCAATCCGCCCCATGGTGATGTAGGGAAAGCAACAAGTGATGAAACCTTCAATTAATACACATCAAAAATAGATTTTCAAGTTATTAAAAGAAGAAGAAGAAAAAGGGAAGAGAGGTTTGTACTGTAGAGAGGCAGAAAGTTACAATTAGATAGATCATCCCAGCAGTCATAGATGCCAGTGGACCATTGGCCTTTAGGAGGAGGATAAGAAGCTGCAGGTGGTGTCACACAAGGTTTACCCTTACTTTCAGACATTGTTGCTGTTGGGATCAGAAATAAAACTTTATTGGTACTTGCTTGTAGATCTTTATATACATATATATATATAGTGCAGCTTGCTTGGTTGGGCAAATGTATAATTAATTATATAATGGTGAATTTTCTTAGAAATTGTATATGTGTAGATATATGTTGCGTAATCATTGTTATGATTAACACGTTGAAGAGACTAGCTAGCCTTATCTCTAGCTTGTTAATGAAAATGGTTCAAGAAAGTAATTGACTAATGAGTAATTATATTTGAGCTCATTACTTTAAAATTAGGCCACCCAATCCCAAATAGATTAATAAAGAAAATTGTTCAAGAGCTTGACTATAGTGTTTGAACTCGTTATTTTAGAAACATGGAAATATATGAAAAAAGAAGAGCTAGTTTCTTGGATGATGTACCCGCTAGCTAATAAATCAGAAAGGAAGAAGTCATATTCAACCAATTTTTATATGATATCATGTATATTTATATATATATAATTTCTCGAAATGATGAGTTTCTTTTTTTAATAAATGTCAACTAACTTCCAGTTGCTCTTATCCTTCTCAAAGTTTGAATTTGACCTTTGGAGTGGGATTTGAAGCATTCGAAGAAGAATGTAGAGATAAGTAACCAGCAATTCTTATCCAACAAATTTTCTTGTATTCTTTTTCACTAGCTAGGAATGATGTAATATAGATATCATAATCAGGGCCCTTTTGCTTCTCGAATTTTTAGCAATTAAAAAATTATTCATTTGGCAACGTTTAAATTTTAGTATTTTTTAATATTTTTTTGCACTAAAAATTACTAATTTAATTATCAAATAACCAAAAGTTTCTATTAAAAGTTTTTAACTTCTTATTAAACAATTAAAAGTTATTACAAATTATTGAAAATTTTAAATTTTATCAAACTTATAAAAAGTTTTGATTATTAAAAGTTCTTAAAAATTTTGCAACCAAACCAACCCCAAAATAACTTTCATTTTTTTTACTTTCCATTTTTTTTTCTTTTGATTATGCATATTTTCCTTCGCCTGAGTCGTTTGACTCTTTCTATTTTACTCACAAAATGACATTTCCTTGTTACAAAGATGCAATTTAGCTTCTATTCCTTGCTATATTTAGATAAAATAAAAGACGAATATTAGTAGGAAAATTGTTAAGATAGGTCTTGAGATGACAAGAATATTGGTAAGAATATTGGTAAAAATAAAAGAAGAACATTGATAGGAAATTTGTTAAGATAACCAAGAACATAGTTACCCTTAGGCAAATGAGGCGGTCGCCTAAGGTCCCATACAAGATAACGCCTCATATTTAAATTTTTTATTAATAATAGAAATATTTAATAATATCTTAAACAAACTAAAATTTAATAAATTTACGAAACTTCCTATTATTTCTCTAATTCACACATTTTTCGGGAAATTACCTTCACACCCCCTATACTTAAGCCCTTAGTCCCTTACACCCCTATAATTAAGAAATGTGTACTAATACCTACCAAATTGTTCACAAAAGTGACAAACCCAACACCGAAACGTTAAGTGGTAAAAAGTCAAAAACACCCTTTATATATATTAAGCCTTATTTGTGGTACTCCCCCTAACTCGAAAAGCTTATAAGTCCCAATTCGAACTTCTACAATTGAATCTAAGGTTCCCCCTCCCCCCCAAAAATCAGGCGATCAGTTGGTGGGCAAAACCCAATCAGTAGCCATTATTGGAGGAAAGTGCAAAATCAATCAATAACTGAAGATCATAGTGCAAAAATCTAAGAGGTCGTTGTTGCCATTATTCCTCGACGTTAGGGAAGGCGTAACAGGTATGTTGGTATCTAATTTAGAAATCTATATTATTTATCTATAAAAAGAATAGTTGTCCTTTTACTTTAAAGTAACCAAACATGGGCAGGGGACACATTACCCAGACATGAAGCCATGTGGGTGTCTCCTACTTTGACGGAATATTGTGGTTTTTTTTTCTATGAGATAGTTAGTTTATTTGATTTTTAAATTGATTTCTGAAACAAATTTATGGGTTTGTGTAGAGATGGTTGAGATAAAAATAATGGAGCTACACCACAGTGGGTGGTCAAGGTGATTATTGGGAGGACTACCATATACACTAGAGGCACAGTAGAGAATACCTTGATTTTATTAGTTTTATAGACTTGCTTTATATTTTCTTGGAAAGCGGTTATTTATAAATGAGCACCATGTATTAGGGTCTTCTTGGGATGGGGTTAAACGATGGGTTGATACAGATTAGTAGTGACAAATATATTTTTTGACATAGTGAGGTATAATGAGGGAATAACCATCGTTGTTATTAATGTTGTAAGAAGGGATGGACCACTGCAGATTGTGGATAAAGATGGTAATGTTGTAAGGGGTTTGACCCTACTGGCAATTGAAGGCCCTCTAGTAGTTGAGTCTCATACAATTGAGACTTCAGCTCAAGAGAATCCTGTATATAAGGAGATTAACCCTACTACTGCAGTTGAAGATGATGAATTCAATCCAGCTGAGGGAGGTAAAAAGGGTGGTAGTGAGTATGATAATCCTAGTTGGATGTTTTTGAAGACTTTGAGGGGTTAGATCCCTAAGAAAAACCTGCACTTGCAAGTATTCAATCTGAGACGGGTGGATAACAGGATGTTTAGGATGGACACAAAACTGAATGGTGGTCTGACCATGAGTCAAACAATGGTTAAACTCTGTTAGAGGGTCAGATAAGGACAATGGTAGAGTCCACTATCTAGACTTTAATGATGGTTTGACATGGCTAGCCTGGAGTTGAAAGTTGGATAAAATTCAAGAACATTTATGCTTTTAGACAAGCACTAACGGAGTGATAGGTTAGATAAGGTTATGACCTCAAATTTATAAATAACGAAGCTACACGAATGACTGTTGTGTGCAAGGCTGAGTGTGGATTTAGGATCCATGTTTCGCCTATGTAAGTTGAAAGGACTCTCAAAATTAAGTCTCTTCAACCAAAACATAATTGTGAAAGATTGTACAACAACCACTTAGTTAATTTTAGTTATCTCTCAAATAAATATCTTGATAAGCTGAGTGATAGTCCTCGAATTAGTATTTCTACTTTCAGGAATGAGATTAAAAGGGATTTAGTTATGGATGTCAGTAAAAACCAATTATACAGAGCTAAGAGGAAAATGAAAGAGACAATGAAAGGGGACATTAGGGAGTAGATTGTCAACTTAGTGATTATGCAGCCACTGTTAGGTTGCATAATCCATGTACATGGATAAAAACCATGACTGAACAACCAAATCAGCAACTACCTCCCGCATTTGCTCTATGTATGTCCAATGCCAGGCACAATTAGATGGTTTTTTGAATGGTTATAGGCCTATTTTTGAGCCCGATGGCTATTTTTTGAAAGGAGTTTACAGTGGCCAGCTTTTGAATGCAGTGGCAAATGATAGTAACAACAACATGTTTCCACTTGCTTTTACTGTTGTTGAAGTTGAGAACAAGGACTCGTGGAGTTAGTTCATGGAGCTTTTAAACAATGATATTAGAACAGTTGAGGAGATAGGGTGGTGTTTTATTTTCAATAGACGGAAAGGCTTGGAAGCCATATGCCCAGATCCTACCTAATGCTGACCATAGATTCTACCTTAGGCATATTTATGTAAATTTTAAAAAAAAAAAAAAAAGTTTAAGGGCAAAAAATTTTAGGATTGTCTTTGGAGGGCAACATCTGTTAGCATTGTTAGAGAGCATGAGGTCATATGAAAGCACTTGAAAAGATGGATAAGAATGCATTTGACTAGCTAAAAATAATAGAACCTAAGCTATGAACAAGGTCTCATTTCAACACCAAAAGCAAGTGTGACATTTATGTAAATAATCTAAGCGAGTCATTCAACAATTACATTCTCATAGTAAGGGACAAGCCAATATTTACCATGTTAGAGTGGATATAGAGGAAATTAATGACTCGATTCTAAGTTAAAAGGTTAGGGGTGGAAAGGCACGACGAGGATATATAAAAGTTAGAGCAGAATAAGAATTGTGGGAGACGCTGTTTTCCATTCTTCATGGGTGGGCAAAAGTATAAGGTTGATTGTTTCAGCACCACATACATTGTTGATCTAGGGACGTAGTTTGTGGGTGTCAGATGTGGGAGTTAATAGGGATACCTTACAAGCATACAGTCAGTACTATCTACATGCACAGGCAAACTCCTAAGGAGTATGTTCATCACTTCTATCACAAGAAGACAACCTGAGAGCATACAAGTCTATGATCCATCCTATCCTAGAAGAGCACAATTAGCTCCGAACTGGAATGGAACCAATATTACTTCCATATGTTAGAATATAGGCTGAAAAATTGAAGAAGGTAAGAAGAAGAGATGCAAATGAGGCAGTTAATCCAAACAAGGTCTCTAGGAGAAATAGAGTGATGGTTTATAAGGGTTGTTTGATTGTAAGACACATCATAAGATCTAGCTAGAATAATATCCACCCAAATTCGAGGGTGATGAATCAGATGGCAAATATAATGACTCAAGTAACTAACACATGTTTCTAGTTATACCTGTTTGAATGCATTCATTTTATTGTTGGTTATTATTTATACCTATTTAATTTATTATTAGTCTAACCATTTGCCAATTGTATCAAATTACCAATGCTTCTTGTATCGAATCTATTGAGACAAAGACTATTGCTCAGCCATATGAAACTACCACTACTTTGTCCATACAGTAGGGATGAGGTCCGTATTGAAGATTGAATAGAATTTTGAACCAGTTAAAATAGAATCTGCAACCATGTGAAACCTAATTTGCTATTATACTTTTGGGTACATAAAATAGACTGCCACTGGATCTTGCACATAGCAAGCTAACCAATCTTCAACATAGAGTCATGGAGATGACATTGGTAGGATATCATACTCCTAAGTAAATGCTGGTTTAGGGGAAGGTTCAACTACTATATTGAATGTTTCTTGTAAATGTTTTCATTTTAAATGAATTTGCCTTTTTTTTCTTTTATTTGCAGCCAACTAAATTGACTATACATGATGGTAAAAGATACGCACTAAGGACAAGATTGCCAATGTCAGTTGGAGGTAGGCCAGTGTAAGATAGAAATGTTGAAGTGGTCAACATAAGCTGAACAAAGTCAGAAAAGGAATGAGTTTTTGAGTACTATGGGTTTGAAGAATTTGATACTTGTAAAGCACTAACTTTTTGTAAATGAATATGTTTCAACCTAACAGACATTTTGAAAGAAGGGATACTTTTGTAAAGGAGGGCATAGCTTTGTAATCAGTGCAACAACACAAACTACAAAGGAATTGACATAGTTTGTTATTATTTTCATTTTGTGTAAATGGTGGAGCCTTTGATTGCTGAATAGTGGTTTTAATTAGAAAGTTGAATGGGTAATTTAATGAGAATGTGATTTTGTTTAATGTGGTATAAACTGTGTGTTGCAGAATTCCCATTAGTTTGGTAAATGCATGGGCTTCATTTTGTGTGTTACAAGATCTGAGTGTGGGTTTCTCATTATTATCACTTACAGGAATATTGCTTTAGTTATATTTTGTTTGTTGTGAGAACATCTTTTATTCTCTTATATGCCTCTCACATTGCTGTTGTTGTGAATTATTTGTTGAGGGTATGGAATATTTGGTGTTCTGGGAGTCGTAGTTATGGCACAGTGCTTTGGTAATTTAATGAGCATGTTTAAGTGTTGCTAATTGATTTTTTCATAGGCTGTATTGTTGTCATTTGATTAGTTGCCAATCTTGCATATTATTGATGATGTTTTGTTATACTTCAATGTAATTTTAGAGCTAACTATATGTTTTAAACAGATTTATGCACTTGATTAGTTTTTATTTTGTGTTGTGGATTTCTGGCAAAAAGGATTAAGAATGAGGAGTAGGAAACCAAGTTGATGTAAGCAACTAGAAAAAATTGAGTTTTGAGGGATGGAGAGCACAACATTCGAATCTATGGAAGTAGGATTCCAACCTGAATGAGAAGTAAAGGAAAACCTCACATACTGGAAATTGGATTCGAATCCAATAAATTAGGGTTTGAATCTAAAACCAAAGACAGGAACACACTGGAATTTGGATTCAAATCCAGCCGAGGATTCGAATCTGAACACAACAAACAAATTTTTAAGCCTGCTGAAGGATTCGAATCCAAAAAGGAAGGATTCGAATCCTACGACTGTTGAGAGTTCAAATCAAGATGTATTGAAGATTCTTTTTTTTTTTAAATTTTCCTTTTATCACTCTTTTCAGTTACTTTTGGGTAGAATTTTTAAGGTAGGTTAAACGAGAAGAAATAAAGGATTGTGTGGGGGTTATATATATATAAGGATGGTTATGCCTTTGTAATTTTTGTAATGCATGACTGCATGATAAGGTTTAATACTTGCCATTTTAATAATCAGATAAGGTTATTTAGCAAATGTCCAAATAAAAAACTAATATTGTCCAAATAAAATAATATTCTTCACTACACAAAAAAACATGTTAATGTCCAAAGTCAAATTCTTCATTGCTTTTCACTTGCATAGTCATTACAACTGTCATTACACGAGTACCCATTTAATACAATAAAACCAAAAAGACAAAAAGTACACATTCCATAACAAATTAAGCATCTAATGAAGCCAAATACATTATTATGCAGCCTAACCCTATTCAATTTCCAACCAAAGCCTACTTGTATATCTTTTTCTTGCATTGCAATTCTAAACCTCCATTTCTAATTTAGCAATTTTCTTTCCAATGTTTTAAAACAACCTCCTTCCCATATTCACAGATTTGTGGGTCAATCCATTTAAAAAAATTCACAAGTTGATGCACCCTACAAAAGAAATCAACTAGAAAATTAACTTGAATAATTTTTGATTGCAAGATTCAAAATTTAAAATTTTAGGTTTAAAATTTCCCATTTTCTTATTCCAAGTTTGAAATTTTGTTAAAAAACATCAATCAAAAACTAAACATTTGTAGGGTTTTGATTCTTTTATTGATTGTAGAGGTGAATGGTTTAAAATTTTCCAAAATTAAAATTTAGGGTTTCAAAATAAGCAAAAGCACTTACCCCAGGTCTTCTAAACCTTCCACAACCCAAAACCCTCCTACCTATGTCAGCTTCAGTCCATGATGTTCGTACTGGAGCCACTCCGCCTAGTAGCACCTTTGCACACAAGAGTGTGAACCTTAGAACCCAATCCAAAAAACGTTTGAGAAGATGACATCTTGAGCTTCCTCCCTTCTCCCATAGTTTTGGCAACTAAGCTCTGCAGATGCAAAATGTAAAAGCAGAAGCAAAACGACAGAAACCTTTTATTTATATCTATGTAAGGGTGTTTTCGTTCGTCCATAAACTTATTTTTAGGTTAATATAGCATAGTTTCAGCTACCCACTTATAAAACACACGCTCTTTTAAATTCAACGAATCCATTGGGTTTGTCATTTTTATGAACAATACAAGAGGTGTTAATGCACATATCTTAAGTATAAGAGGTGCAAGTGACTGAGGGTTTAAATACAAGGGGTGTAAAGATAGTTTTCCTCACATTTTTTTTAACTTTTTACTTTAACTTTATCCATATATATGGATGATGATATGCCAGAGTATATTTAATGTTCTTTTACATGTATACAAATTTCCCCCTATTTAGTTATACAGGGAATTCAAGGTGATGTTTACTATCTATTAAATAACCTAACTTCTAAATTAATATTTATTTTCCTTTCTCAACTTTCTTAAAAAACTAGACCACTCAATTTTTTTTTTTTAAATATTCATATAATAATAGCAATCAAAATGCAAAGGCATGAATAATTTGCTTAATTAATTTTAAAATTTAAATTTTATAGATTTAATTTTTATTCATAAATTTTGCTTTAATAATAAATTTTACTTATTGATTTACTAATTAACGGAGTCTAGATAACTAATTTTAAAATTTAAATTTTATATTTATCTTTTTGTCCTATAAATTTGATATAATAAAATTTTACTAATTGATTTACTAATTAATGGAGATTAGATAATTAATCTTAAAATTTTTTATATTTATGTTTTGGTCTTGAAAATTTGATATAATAAATTTTACTAATTGATTTACTAATTAGTGTTTTGATTTAGATTGTCCGTTTTAAAATTAAATTTTATATATTTATCTTTTAGTCATTAAATTAATAAAATTTTTACTAAATATCAAAAACAACAGTTTGGATAACTAGTTATTAAAATTAAAATTTTATATATTTATCTTTTAGCATGGAAAGTAATTTAGTAAAACTTTTACTAATTAGCGAAAACGTTAGTTTAGATTATTAATTCTAAAATTTAAAATTTTTATAGTTATCTTTTATTAATATTTAAAAAAATAAAAAATTAAGTGGTCTAGTTTTTGTGAGAAAGTTGGGAGAGGAAAATAAATACTAATTTAAAAGTTAGTTCATTTAATAGATGATAAATACAGTTAGGGATGGATGGTAAGGATTTAATCAAGATTTATTGATCTTATCAAATAATATTCATTATTGTATTTATTAATTCAATTAAATAAATCTTGATTAAATCTTAGTCATCTGTCATTCATTGCAGCCCTTAGAATATATTTTTTTTTTACTATAGCATCCTGGAACTCTATCATCACCCCATAATATTATAATTATCTTATGTTATTACTATTTTTTTAATTTATTTTGACCAATAAAAGACTTTTGGGTTTCTTATTTTAACTCTATCTATTATAATTATCTCATATTAATATACATCAAGAAAAAGAAAAAACTTTCCAACTTCCACTTTAATTCTATCTATACATATTATAATTATCTTATATGGATTAATTATTATTTTTTAATTTTATTTAAGATTGAGACGATAACTTTTGAACTTTCTATTTAATTTTATTTATACACATCAAAATTATCAAATACTTAATGTATTAACTATTATTTTTTTAGTTTCATTTAAAATCTTATTTGACAAACACTAGAAGAAAAAGAATTTTAAACTTTTTTATTTGTCATAATAATTATCTCATATTTATTGTATTGATTGTTAGTTATTTTTAATTTTATTTAAAATTTATGACATCAAATAAATTAAGTGTGCCTAAAAGTTTTGACTAAATAGTCGAGGTCCCTACATTTTTGGATACGGCACTGCACATAGCATTGAAGGCACTTAACGCATGGTCGCAGAACTTAATATTGTTTATCAACTAGTTAATTTAATGCTCATGCTAGTTGTATAATGAAAATGGGGAAGTTGATAGGCTAGGCCTAAGAGGTACAATTGTCCCTTCGTAATGTTTGAACCCGGGTCACATCAGGAGTGGTAGCCCATTGTGAAATGGCTCTATTGCTACTATGAATACCAGGCACAATCTTTAGGCTTTATCAGAAGAAGAATTTGGAAGGCCCAACTATTCAAAAACCAGCCTATATGGCATTTCGAAAGGAGTCCGAAGGCAATGACTTTGTCTATTTGAAGCTCATTGAGGGAATCAGCTAGGTCGATGAAGTATCGACTAAATGGTCAATGAACAACTTGATATATCAGCAGGACTTGAAGTTATTAGTGACTTAGTGGCTGAGGAGTGGGGATCCATTGTATAAGTTTCGCTCTACAGGGTCGGGGCTTTTCAGGTGGCAAGTGGAGGTAGAATCGCGGATGGAGGCCTAGCGTGACAGTCTGGAGCAGTGGCGGATTTAGCACGGGCCGAGAGGGTACAGCTGCATCCCATGGCCAGAAAATCTGTATATATTTTATATAATTTTTGCAAAATTTTTTTTATTTTGTCCCCACTAAATTTAAAGTTCGTTTTTTTAAACACGTTTGATAATTTTTTTGTATTGTTAAATCAATTAAATTTATTATTTTTTTACTCAGCTATGACTTGCTCAAATTAGAAGTTGTCAAAAATAACCAAAACTTGCTAAAAATTGTCAAAAAATTTATCAAACACTTAAAAATTACAAAAAAATTATTAAAAGCTGTTAAAAATTATTACTTGTTTCATCAAACACACCGAAAATTACGGTTAACAACTTTCGATAAAAAAAATACCAAAATTTGCTAAAATTTGAACTCTTAAATGGTACTTAATATTTCTCATTTAAAAATTTATAATGTTTATTTTTATTTAATTTTGTCCCTACTCAACAAAATTTCTAAATCTGCAACTGGTCTAGAGCAGAGCATGTTTCCGTGATAGTCCTTGGACATTTACTAGATGGTCCCCAACGATCATTTGGCAGCCAGTGGATTATCTCTTGGCCTCCAAGATTATAAGTGTCAGAATATTGAGATTAACTGAGCTCAAAAGCACACCCTCAATAGGGTTCATGTGTATCGTTTTATAGATGTACA
>QLOD02000024.1:17635856-17652823 GCA_003260245.2 Sideroxylon spinosum | reverse complement strand
AAATAAATAAATAGAACACTGTGATAGAATGAGCAGTAGTTGTCTGTTTGGGCAGTCATCCTTTTTTTTTTTTTTTTTTTCTTTTTACTTCACCAATGGGTGCTTTGTTATCTCCGCAGATCTACTGAATTTATTTTGGTTAATTTTTTATTATTTCAGTTTACTTATTAACACTTTGTAATATTCAAAATTTCAAACTGTCCCTTTTGATGGTTTGTGCATTTGGTTTAGAGTGAGGTTATTTATACTCCACAAATAATCTCTTTCTTCTATTTTATTTTATTTTATTTTTTTATTAAATAAAATTACAAAACTATCCCTCTTTTAGTAACTATTTTTATGTCTAATTTGAAATAACATAATTATCATTCATAAAAAAAAAAGCATTTTATAAATTTAAGAACACACTTAGGCCTTTTTTTTTTGAAGAGTAAAATAATTTATAATTTTATTTTTATTTTTATTTTTATTTTTAATAATCATATAAAAAGAAATGTTATTTTATTTCATTTTGTAGTTTAATTAAAAAACAAAATTTTATAATTTTAATTCCCGTCATCATGTTCGAGTCATTTAATAAGATTCTTTGTGATCCTTTAAGTTTTCATAATCTAGTAATATATTTTAAAAATAATATAATGAAATAAAATGTAACTGTGGTAACTATTAAAATAAATAATTTATGAAAGATCTGTAAAAATAAATAAATAAATATCAAGATAATAAAGAAAATAAATTTTTTTAAATAAATTGAAATGAAATAAATTATTTTTAAATGATTGCTAAAAACATGAATGAAAATAAAATTTATTTTAGTCTTTCAAATTTCTTTTTTCTTATACAAAACCTTCCAACATGAAAGTAAAACCATTTGTAAATTTAAATTTCTAATTGTCCATTACTCCTACTAATTTTTTCATCAATTCTAAATTTAAAATTGAATTTTTGATTTTTTTTCCTCACCATTCTTTTACTAAAAAGAAAAAAATTACTAGAAAATATCTAACTATGGAAATCGATGAATTGAAAAAAGAAAATTAACTTTTAAGTATAGAAACAAATTTATCAAACAAGTCATAAATATATTTCTTTTAAAAATTTAATTTGAATTTTTTATAATAACAGTTTTTTTTTAAATCTAAAAGCTTAAAATTTTTTTTATTATAATAAGGTGATTAATATGAGAAGTGAATTTCTTTTCTAAAAAAAGATGCTCGTTCCATTTATTAAAATATCTAAGAAAAAGTAGTAAGTTGTATTTTGTATATATCTAAAAAATAATAATTTCTATTATAAAACGAAGATATTTACGACATTATAATTATATTTTAGGTTTTGTTCTATGTTTTTGTACAAAGAGTTTTGTGATATTTTTCAAGTTTCAGAACAAATGTGAAAAGAAAGATGACAAATTTTGTAATTTTAATGAATAAAAAAATAAAGTTTAATATAAAAATTTTGTGTGAAGTGTAAATAGGTTTACCTATGATTTATTAACATATATGTAGAAGTTACATGTCGTATGCCCTGTTGCGTTAATGACAAAAACCAACCAACTTCAAATCCCCAAGATAAATTGTTACTATCGATGTCATGCAAGAAATGAGTTAATTACACACTAACTCCATAACTTATCCAAACGTTGAGTTTACGAGGAGAGGTAAATTATCAAAATAAAATTATCAGTGTTTTTTTTTTTTTTTTTACTTCTATTCCTATTTTAATTTGGTGTACTACAGTATTGTTTTGTAGTTAGGGAATCCCTCTATATCCTTACAATTTAAAATTTTCAAGTTTGAAAGATTTTTTTTTTTACTTTGAATTTCAACAGATGATTTTTAAATTTAAATTCTAACAAAAAATTTTGAAATTTGAAATTTAACAAACATTAGTTTATATAAAAATTGAACGGATATTTTAACATTTTCTTTTTATATTTTTGGAAATTCTGAAACTTGAAAATTCAACAAGCATTTTTTCAAATTGGAAATTTGATATGTAACCGGCATTTTTTGAAATTTAATGGACATTTTGTTTGATTAAATGAGAAACTTTGACGGCCTCCGAGACAAGGAGAAATAAAATAAAAATATTATTTTTTTAATTATATAGGAAATGTATTTTTCATTTTCGACATTTGAGCAACAACTTGAGTTTAGGGAATTGGATATGGAATGGATTTAGAGATTGGAAATGGGTTGGGCTTTGTGTCTTAGGAATGTCTGACTCAACCAAATCCGATAAAAGTTTATTTAGAAATACTCTTAAAAGGATTGCTATAAGTTTGGCATTAAAATTTAATAACCGTATGAGTCTAGGATTTGCCTACCTTGCAACCGTTTATGTTTTTACTGAGTGGCAGAAATAGAAAAAGTAGTAAGTGGAGCTAGGAGCAAAATCAAAAACCTTGGAACAGAATATTTGACATGGAATGTTTAAAAAATTAATAAAGCCTATCCAAGAAAAATTAAAATTAAATAAATAATAAAAAAACCTATCCAAAAAAGTTATGGGGCTTTTCCCAAAAAAAAAAAATAGATAAATGATAAAAAAAATAAAAAGGTTAAAGTTAGATAAGAAAAATAAATGATAAAAAAAAAACCTACCTAAACAAAATGATATGAAGTTGGATAAAAGATAAATAAATAAGAAAAAAAGAGCTGGATAAAAAAAATGGATAGTCATACAAGAGAAGATCAATAATTTCTCAAAATTCTAATGACAAAGATCAATAATTTATCAAAATTTTAATAATAAATCTATATATGTTGAATGTGGGAGGCAATTGGATATAAATGAAAGCAAGTAAAAAAAAAATTAACGTGAGGTCAAAATATATACAATTAATAAATTTTTTCAAAAAAATGAATGGGGTACACACTAAGTATTTGTTTAATATAATATAATATAATATAATATTAGTCTATTTGCACCTCATTTTATTTTTTTCATTAAATAAAATTACAAATATATCCATTTTTGATTAGTTAGTCTTATATCTAATTTAAAATGACATAATTGTCCTTCATATAGAAAATATTTATAAATTTAAACAAATGCCCTTAAGTATGCAAGAAAATAGAAAAACAAATTATTTTTAATTGCTAAAATAATTTTCTTTATATTCATATTTAAAAATCATATAAAAATAAATTTTATTTTTATTTTATTTCATAATTTAATTAAATAAAAATTAATTTCTTTTATACAAACTTTTGTTATTTTAACTTTTGTCATTATTCCAATTTCATTTGGTAGGGTTCTATACAACCTTTTTAATTCCCATAATCCAGTAATATATTTTAAAAATAAGATAATGTAATAAAATGTAAGTGTATTAATAGTTAAAATAAATAATTTATGAAAGGTTTATAAAAATAAATAAGTATCAAGATGACAATAAAATAATAAAAGTTGTAAATAAATTTAAATGAAATAATTTATTTTCTTATTTGATTATAAAATAAAATTTAGTTTTATATCATTGATAAAAATATAAATAAAAATAAATTTATTTTAGTCTTTTAAAATATTTTTTTTCCATGCATAAAACCTACAAATATGAAAATAAGACTACTTGTAAATTTAAATTTGTAATTGTCCTTTTTGTTCTCTATACCTGCTAATTTTTCTCATTAATCCATAATTCAAAATATAATTTTAGACTTTTTTTCTCATCACCTATGTATATAAAAAATAAAAAGGTAAATTGCATCTATTTTCTGTTAATATTTGAGTAATTATACTTAGTACATACACCATTTAAAAGTTATACTTATCTCTACTGTTTTGAATGTTATTAACATCGACCCAATTCTAATAAAATGTTAAAATTAAAAAGAAAATATTAAAATAATAAAAATTTTAAATGTTTTTCCTATTTTATCCATCTATTTTCTCATGTTTTTGTCAATTTTCTTTACAAAAATATCAAAAAAAAAAGTAGAAATAAAAACAAAATGGAGAATTTTTCTAAACAAAACAGACAAGACACGAGAGATGAAAAGGAAAAATAAAAAAAATCCTTAAAATTTTGATTAGTTTGAAATTTTATGTTAATTTTTACCGATTAATTTTATCAAAATGAGGTAAATATTAATAACATTTCGAAATAAGGAAGGCAAATATAACTTTTAAGTGTTATAGTTGTTGTGTAATTACTCAAATGTTGAGGAGAGATAGGCGTAATTTATCCAAATAAATAATATATAATTAGGGAAATAAATAAATTGAAAAAAATTAAGTTTTAATTATGTAGATTTATTAAACAAACCATACTTATATTTCCTTTGAAAACTTAATTTTAATTTTTTATAATAACAATTTTTTTTTTTGAAAAAATTTAGAATTAGAATTTTTTTATTATAGTAATACAATTCATAAGCATAAGTGACTTTTTTTTTCAAACAAAATTAATTGTAATTGTCTACCCAGTCATTTAAATATTTAAGAAAAATTGATAAGTTGCATTTTATATATATTTAAAAAATAGTAATTTCTATTATAAAATAAAAGTATTTATAACATTATAATTATTTGTTGAATTGAATTTTCATATGAGAGCTTTTATGGTAATATAAATATGTAACATATATTTAAGAAGATAAGTGGGCAAATGTGTAATGGAGAATAAAAGACTATTTGTGGCATGCAAATAAGCTCACCCTATAATAAAATATAATTTAATATAAATTTATATTTTTATAAATTTATCCTTAAAAAAATAATATATAATTTTTTTTCTTTAAGTTGTAATTCTATTGAATATTTTTATTTTTATTTTATTTAAATCTAAAACAATGAATCTTGTGATATAAATATTGAGATTTGTTTATATTTGGTTTTCTTTGTAATTATTTTGTTAATAGATTTGGTATTAAAAAAATGTAATAAGGGAACATAGTAATATGTTAAATTTGGAAGTTGACCAATGGAATTGTTTAGATTAATAAATTTAACATTTTTATCACTTACTATCTGTTTATTTTTTTATTTAAATCAGATTTTTATGGGTATTTAATGAATAATTTGTGCTTAATTAGGTTTGGTGGGTTTAGAACAAGATGAGTTTGGAATTTCAACTAAAAAAGTAAATGGGTTTGGAACAATAATGGTAAGCAAAAAGTGAATGGCTGTAGTAATGGGATTTGTTAAACGAATAGTTCATTTGATTAAACTATTCTTTTGGATAAAAAATAGAAACAAAAAAGTGTGATTTTTAATTTTTTATTATTTTTTAACCAATCTAAATTTTTTTTAATTCATTTTATTTTTATAAATACAATTAACATGCATAAAGTTTAGTTTTTTTTTTAGAAGAAGAAAAAAAAAAAAAAGCTCAAAATATTTCTTTTTTAAAAAAAAAACCAAACTAAAGAGACATCCATTTGACAATAGTGGTGTCAATAGAGTTGAGCAAACCCGAGATCCGCCTCGACCTTAAAATAGCGTAATCTACCCCTACGCCAAATTTTGTACAACCCCTAAACCCTTGGATTAGGGCTTGGGTTGAGGTGTTCGGCTTGAGACCTGACCCGCGCCAGACTAACTCCCCAGCTCGTGGGTGCATGAATCCTACTAAAACGGCTATTTGACTGTTGATTTTTTTTTTTTTTTTGGTTCATTTGAATTTTTTTCCTAACGATTGTTTAACTGTTGCTCCCCCAACACCCAAATGGCTCTCTTTTCTCCTTTTTTTTTTTCTCAATTACAATTTAACTCCTAAATAATTACAAACTCACCCCAATCATCCATTATAAATACCCCTTCTTCTTTAATCTAAAATCACAAAACAATTCTCATTCTCTCTCAAATACTCTACTATCTCAAGTCTCAAGGCTCAAGCTACTATTCTTCAATTATACTAAAATACTTTAAATTTGAAGTCAAGATTAAAAGATCAAGTGATTTAAGGCTTCAAATTATTCCAAGTTAGTAATTTAATTTTACATACTTTATTTATTTTTATTTTTATTTTTGGTTAATTTGCATACATACATTTTTTTATTTGCTACATTATTTTTTTATCAAATTAATTTTTCTATCAAATTAATTTTGAAGGAAATGTTTGTTTAACTTCTGATATGTGGAGTTCTCGTCGACAACTTCAATATATTTGTAATTGCACATTATATTGATGAAAATTGAAATCTGAATAAACGCATTATTTCTTTTAAATTAGTCGAACAACCTTATACTGGAGTGAGTATTGGAGAAATTATTTTTAATGAACTTGCATTATAGAGATTAAGGAGAAAAATATTTTATATTATTTTAGATAATGCTTCATATAATAATGTTTATTTTAATTAATTAAATAATGCTTTGTCTTCAAGGGGGTTTTTTTATTTATTTTAAGGGCATTATTGTGTCCATACTCTTAATTTAATTGTAAAAGAGAGATTGAATGATTTAGACACCTCTATTAATAAAATAAAATGAACTGTACTTTCTATTATAAGTTCTCCAAAAAGAGTTCATATATTTAAGAGTATATGTAGCCAATTAAGTTTAAAACCTAGGAAATTGCCTATTGAAATTAATGTAAGAGAGAATTCAACTTATGTTATGTTGAAAGCGGCTATTAGATATCAAAGAGCAATTGATTGATTTATTTTAAATAATCAAGTTATTGGTTTAGAAACTATTTTGGACATTGATTGGGCCAATATCATTTTTTATAGGGTAAATTACACTTACCTCCGTTGAATATTAGGCATAATTTAGGGACCTCCTTTAATCTTTTGAACTTGATAATTACCTCATCTAAACCCAAATGTTTATCATACTCAACTCCAGTTGTTAGTTTTATCTGTAACGCCATTAAGATGTTGTTTCTAAAAAGACCAAAATACCCTTGTTAGTTTTCTCTACTCTCTTTCTCTCCATTCTCTCTTGCTGCAGTGAAAACAAACATAGCCATTAGCTAACCACTCTTCTCTCTGTATTTTCCACCTCCGTCGTCATTTGCCTTGGCTTTGTCAGTTGTTCATTTCTCCGACGAGTCCCCATTCTCCTTATCTCCATTAGAACTCTGATGCAGACGGTCCTCTAGTGGAATGTGACTGTTCATACCTTCATCTCACATTACTTGGGTGAGAAGTTGTGATATATGCATGTGACATCTCTATCTAATAGATCGGTCTTTTTGGGTTAGAGCCCATTTGCATCAAACTCATTGTTGTGGAGCCTCTCAAAAATACGAATGCGTTCCTACTATTGCTGTTGCTTCTGTTAAGCAGGTGCTGACTTTACAGGCTCCGACCATAAATTCAAGGCATAACTCTCATCGAAGAATTTTAGGTACACCTTTTAGAAAATAAAACGATGGAATGGGAGCATTAAAAACAAAAACACTAAAAATAGGTTTTGGTTTTTTGACATTCTAAATTTTCCCAAACTCCACATATACATATACTCATAGAACCAAAAGTATACGTGCATCCAAAAACCTAACTTGTCAAAAGCAACAAGAGTAATACATAGGGATTGTAAAAATATACACACACGTATATACATATATACAGGTATAGTAGGAAAAACAATGTCCATGTTGAAAGTGCTGCCCTCGTAAGGACTGCCGAGAGGTTTGGGAATAGTTCTAATCAAATGCGTCAAATTATTGCTTTTGAGCTTGTTGCTTATGCCAGAGACATTAATGTCTTTGTTGCAATCTTGAAGCTCCTTCTGTACGCGAGCGAAATCCATCATTTTTGAAACAATTCTGCAGAAAGATCAAGTGGGGGGGGGGAGAGAGAGAAAGAGAGAATCGAAGCTGTGAAGAAGGATTATTGAGGTCAGAGAGTTTTCTTTGAACGCATGACCTCTCGTTCTCTTTGGGAGAAAACATTCGTTAACACTATCACATGAAAATATTTTTTTTTCTTTTCATTTTTTTTAATCTTTGCTTTTTGAAAGAGGGAGAGAAGTGCGCAGAAACAAATTAAGTGGACAAGGCCACTAAGTGCGGCAAAATTCCGACAAGCCCCTATAGAAGTGGTTCCCCATGACGACCTGAGCTTCTGGTGATGTCAACAGCTTTGTACAGTGATAGCGGATATTTTTTGGGGAGGGTGGTTGGTTTTGTTTTGTATTTCTTGGCGTATATTTGTCTCTTATGTAAAAAAATTAGGTTGACTTAATTGAGTTTAGAAGAGGTAACTGTTAAGTTTAAAAGGTTAAGGGAGCTCCTTGAATTATGCCTAATGTTCAGGGGAGTTAAGTGTAATTTTCTCTTTTTTATAAATTTTTTTGGTCTGTTTTTGATGTTATAACTAAAATATTTTGTGAAATTTATTCTCCCACCTTTTCTATAGTTCTTTATCAATTAGCTACTATTGATGATGTTTTCAAAAAATATCTTACACAACCTTATTATAGTACTATGGTTTTTAAAATGATGAGAAAATTTAATAAATATTATCAATCACTTCATGTGTATTTTGTTTATGTAATTATTTTAGACCTTTTATATAAAGAAGATAATCTTCTTGTATTCTTAGAAATGCTATATAGTCTTGAAAGTGTCAATGAGTAATTAAATAATATTAAACAGCAATTGCAATTTATAATGGGTCGTTTTGCTACTGATACTAATCATACACATGTCCAACCGATAACCACTATAACACAATCATCTTGTCCTGATTTTGGCAACATCTACCTTTGGGATAGAATGAAAATATCAATGGATGGATGTATCAACAAGTGGTGACTCATCTTCGTCCGATTTGAAATCATATTTGGATGCATCTCTAGTACAAAATAAAAATAACTTCAATATTTTAGATTAGTGAAAAGAACAATAGTCTAAGTTTCCAATCCTTTTAGCTTTTGCTCGCAATATCCTCACATTTCCAACTTCTATCATATCATCCGAATAAACATTCTGTGCAAATGGACGTGTTATTATTGCAAGAGTTGACTGACCCCAAATACAATAAAGGCCTTAATATGTGTGTGAGATTAATATATTGCCGATAAAAGAAATCAACAAGCCAATGAAAAAGAGAAACTTGCTCTTAACTTCGAAGTAATAAATTTGGATGAAGTAGAAGAACATAGTAGTGATGATTGAGAATATTGTATAGATAGAGTAATTTTTACAAATGATATAGGTATCAATCTAGTTAGGAAACTTTATCTTTTTTTAACTTATAGGTCTATATTTGTAAATCCGTAATGTAAATTTAATTGTTTATTTTTTAATAAATTTTAATTTTTATCAATGAATGTTTTAAAATATTTGTATAAATTTTATTTAATTTATAAAAAGGATTAAAAAATAATAAAAAATTCTTTCAGATCAACTGAGATTGATATTGATGACTCTGACCCGACTTGATCCGAAGAGAGGAAGGGTCAACAAGGATGGGCTGGTTGTGGGTTGGGTCAGCCATGTTTATAAGGGCGAGTCAGACTTGACCCGACCAAACCCGGCCTTTTTACACCGCTATTTGACAACGACTTATCAATTTTCTTTTTTGGTTTTTAAGCGTTCGACGAAATTTTAACAGATTTCCCGCTCGAGCATTCGCGTTCCGCATTTCTCAGATCCAATGGCCCCCAAGTCCGACAGCGCCGAAGGTGAATTCGATCTCTCTCTCTCTCTCTCGAATTCGATATAGCTTGTGGCTTCGATAAGTGGATGCGATTTCAATTCTCTTTCCCATTATCAACTTTTTTAGGTCGACTTCTTCATATAATCGAATTCATAATATCGGAACACTAATTATCAAATCATCACCTTTATTTCTCTCGAAAATTTTCAGGGATTGTGCTCAACTTCGTGAATGAGGTAAAGTATTCTCGATTACTCTGAAGCTCGATGTGTGTGTGGATTTTTTTTTTTTTAATTGATTGATTTATGATAGATGAGATTATCTGGTTTTGGTGACTCCACTAAGGTTGTTTCTCCGATTCGAAATAGCTATTCAGTGATTTGTTTAGGTTGAAATTGTTTTCACTCTGTATGTATTTTGTAGAATAGATCTGGATCTTTTAGGTACTGACTGATCAATTGAGACGAGAGGTTAGAAATTCAAATCCAAATTTTATTTTCTACCACAATTTCCTGGGGTTATTGGAAGCAAATTCCATTTGCTTGTTTAGTGACATGTGAACAGAAAAGAAAAAAAAATAAAATAAAAAGATTGAAAGAGAGCAAATAAAAAAGGGAAAGAAATTTGAACTTTTAGATTCTCTTACAATTTTTTTTTTCCCATAAAATAAAAAGGTATACAAGGAAAATGAAAAGGGAAGAAAAACCCCTTTTATGCTGAATTGCTGATGAGTGTGCTTGTTATGACTCTTATGAAAATTGTCTTTTATAGAAGAGAGTGAATTTCATATAACCTAAAATTATATTCTCCCAACAAATATTTTCCTGAAATTATTTTCTGTCATAGCTAGTAGAACCTGCTGTTGAATAATTTCGCTGCCTCTTACGAGTACATATGACTATTTTATGGGCAGTGGTCGCCAATCTTAATTGTTGCCTCAGTTCCTTTCCATGATATTTATATAGCTTTCTTTATCCAGCAAAATAGACCATTAAATTCCCAAAATGTGGCTGATTCTCTCCAAAAGTTCAACCTCAAAAAGGCTTCGATACAGAAGGCATTGGATAGTCTGGCTGATAATGGGAAGATATCATTCAAGGAATATGGGAAGCAGAAAATATATATTGCTCGACAAGATCAATTTGACATTCCAAACGGTGAAGAGCTAAATAAAATGAAGGAAGAAAATGCTAAGCTACAAGAGATGCTTAATGAACAAAGAAGAGCAATTAGTGAGGCTGAGGGAGGTATTTTCCTTTAAACCACGTTAATGTGTTTTGTAGAGCTGTAATTTGTCTTTGTTTTGCATTTTTTTTTCCTTTTTTATTTTTATTTTTTTCAGGTGACACGATGATATCTTCCATTATTTTTACAGACATGACTTTGTGATAATCGTTTTTTTTTTTCTGTGCGACAAAATCCGCTCTTGTTGCAGAAATTAAAGCTTTGCAGTCAAATTTAACTTTGGAACAGATACTTGCCAAAGAAGCCAATCTGAGAAAGGAGGTATATGTGATCGGCATTTTTCCTTTTGTGGGGAAAATTTGAACCAACCTTTTCTGACTTCCCATTCTGAATCAGGTTGAAGAAATGGATGACAAATTGACTAAATTGCGTGGAGGAGTCACTCTAGTGAGCACAGAGGAGCGAAAGGCTGTGCAGAAGATGTACATGGATACAATAAGTCAGTGGAGAAGACGTAAAAGAATGTTCAAAGATATATGGGATGCTATAACTGAGAACTCACCTAAGGATCTAAAAGAATTCAAGGTGATATGATGTTTGTGTCTTCTACTTGGCCTTGCAAAAGTCATTGTCTGATAGGCTTTTTCTTTTGCAGGAGGAACTTGGCATTGAATACGATGAGGATGTTGGTGTGAGTTTACAGTCATTTTGTGATTTGATACAAGGAAAGAAGCGGGCTAGAGGCCAATGATTTTTTCTACTGCAAAGTCTAGCAATGTAAATCAATGGTTTTGGCAAATAGGTTATTTGTCATTTTCTCAGAGGTGAATCTAATGCATATCACAGTAGATTTTGTATGTTTTTGAGATTTTACATAACTCTGTTAAGTACCAGTAAATTTACTTTATGTAGATTTCACTTTACATAGACAGCATGCTGTATGAATGTCATTTAGTTGAAGCAGAATTTATTTCCTGAATTGTCTGGTAAAATAAAGAAAGACACGGACCAAGAACATCCAATTTATACATTACAAAGCACAAAGCAAAACCACAATCCAAAAACATATTTTGTTGAGGCTATGTGTTGTTCCTTTACTGCCCTGAAAATGCAATTTCTAATCGGCAAAATACTTTGGTTACATCATGAAAAGTTCTTCATGCATGAAATTCCCAGTCCTCTTAGGTCTTTATATGCCTTACTCGTAACTGGTACATCTTCAGCTCTTCTCCTATGTATGCATATAGGTATATGCTTTACTCCTAACTGGTGCATTACTCCTATATATGCCTTACTCCTATGTCCTAACAAGTGCAAGGGGTGGAATGATTTTTTTCTTTTTCGTGATCGATTCCTCCCCACCAAAACCCCATAGCTCATGTTACATAAAAAAAATTGTTTCACGAATGAGACATTGTAAGAAATTTTAATGAACCTTTAACAAGCACAATTATTTGAGATTAAAGCTTACAATCCAAAACTATTATGCTAGTTTACATTTTTGCCAATAATATGGTCAAAAAACGAACAAACAAAAGAAATGTGTTGACAAAACCCTGTGCCATTACTGAAACTAACCACTTTCTGATTCTTAGTTTGCTTTTTAGTGCCTTTGAGCTCTTCTGGTCCTCACAGAGATTGGCCTGTTCCCTGTATTTAAATGATTCGCCTTTTGTATCCTGGATCCTTCTTCAGCGTGAGACCTTAAAGGGAACTTCTTTCGAGATAAGGCAAGCAGTTCACTATCCTTTTCAGAGATATCTTCAACATGATCATTCCTTGCCTCGCCTAGTACATCCAAAGGTATTCTAGTCTCCTTCATAGTGTACTCACCCAAAGCTGAATTTAGTGCAGATTTTGATTCTTTGAATTCTGCTGCATTTTTACCCTCTTCAGATTCCCCAGTCATCTTTTCACCATATTTTTTACTGACAGATTCAGATTGATAGTTCTGAATAGGATGAACCTTCTCAAATCCAAACGCAAAATTCTGATCCTCATTTCTTCTTAAATTGTGATCCTCAGTGGTTTGAACTCCAGAATTCATTGCAGCATGCTTGTCGGTTGCCTTTCTCTGTTCAGGACCGGGACTGTTTTGATCGTCAGGGTCATGGGATTCAGATCTAGAGAGTTCAACTGCTGCCCTTGCAGCTGCTGCAGCATAAGCTGCTGATTTAAAAGCTTCTTCTGCTGCATCAGCCACATCCTTGTATTTTCTTCTTGCTTTTATCGAATCGGACAAACCCTCCATATTTTCTATCTCAAGAGGCAAACTATTTGAATTATCCCCAAAACTTAAGCTACCCAAAATTGCAGATGACTCTGGCTGGTTCTCGTTCTGCTTTTGTTTCTGTTCTATGTCCAATTGATCCTACAATTTTCACATAATGAGCGGCATGTCAAGGTAGATCTGTCTATATTTCAAACAAACAAAAGGAAATTGGTATCTTCCCACTCCTGTTGTTAATATATATCGAATACATTGCTCACATGAGAGCAGTTTCATAGTAAGACCTCTACCAATTGAAATAGAAGTCACCAGATTGCACCCTTCGACGTTACCTGACTCCTATTTTTTATGGAGTGTGTTAGGAATTCTAAAGGATTAGTCCCACCAAAGGTGGGATACGTCGAGTGTCAAAAATATATAAATATCGAATACCTCTGTGGCCACTGAAGAAGCTTCCTCAATCTGCAAAACAATGTCATTTTCGGAAGCAATTTCCTTGAGCACCTTCAATCTGTTCTCCAAGCTAGGCTGTCTGGTGGACAGCTTCTGTATGATCTACAATACACAATTCAGAGACACAAAATCCAACATCGTTTGTGCTCTTCATATAACCATAATGAATCTGAAAACTTGAATATATAGTTGCTGAGTTACAAGTACCTTTGGATTCACCCCACAGTTGTTTCGTAATTCAATGGCACGAGCTGCAAACTCCTTTCCAAATCGAGATGTAAAGACTGCACGCATCTCCTGAAGCTCTGGGAACTCCCCGCACCTTGTGGCTGCATAGAGCAAGCCAGACACTGCCTCCTTCAGCTCCTCAGGACACTCTCTACATAATAATCAAAAGCCTATCTATCAAACCTGAAAATCCAAAAAATAAAAATAAAAATAAAAATTATTCTAAGAAGGTAAGCAGCTAACTTGTCTTGTTCAATAAGTTTGATCCTCTCCTCCAGCAAATGGCAATAGCCTTCAATCATGACGAACACATCGATCATATTCTGCTCCTTGATCAGCTGTTCAACCTGTGGATTAGCCACCAATTCAATCCGAGTCCATTGAAATTTTAGTAAACAAAATTGTGTTTATGTGATATGGAAGTTACCCGGAGAAGAGCGCAGTGGTGGTGGTGGTGGCCGAGTTGGAGGAGCTGAACCACATCTGAGCGGGTGAGGGAGCAGCGGGCTTGGCGGTGGTTCTTGAGGACGGTGAGCCGGGAAATGGATAGGCTGAGGAGGGGCTTCAACTTTGAGGCCTTGAAGCTTCTTCCAAGCAGAGCATCAAGCTTCTTTCCCATGCCTGTGAGACTCTGACCACCACCACGATTACTGGTCTTTTTTGCTTGTTTAATGAGTGCCTCAATTGAGAAAGAGCCTCCTTTTGTTGAAAAAGAAAAATAGTGGACGAAGAGCCTGAGAAGGCACAAAGAAAATAAACGAGCCTTGACTTGTTTGCTCCATGCATGTGGTGACGGTCTGCTGGTGGGTTTTATATATATATAAATATATATATTTTACAGTACATTAGCACTTTATCTCAAAACTCTCTCCATGATTTTTATTTTTAATTGTAATAATTAAGTTCTTACCTTTTTAATTTGTTATAATAATTTTTTTAATTTTTATTTAGAATTTTTTCATTTAAAAAAAAATATGAAATTATATATTCACTTTCATGTTTTAGTCAAAATGCAAATTAACTTCTATTTATTGTATGCCTGTATTTTTATAAGGAGTCATTTTATCAGATAACTTTTTAGAATTTGAACATATCAATTACCAAATTGACAAAATTAAGTCTTTTTTCTTAAAGCAAATAGTGAAGAAAGCAATGTTAATTCTTAGAAAATAGCTACATGGTCAACTGAGAGAAAAATTTTCAAATAAAAATTTAGAAAATATCTACATCGTAGCAAATTATAAAGTATAAGAACTTAATTATTAAAATTAAAAGTGAAAGTCTTAAAATGAAATTTATGATAAAATATTAAACATAATTTAATCTATTTGTATAATTAATATGAAGCCTACACTATGTGTGTGACACATGTTATTTTCATAAAACTTCTCTATTGATCATCTATTTTTATTTTTTAAATTGTCTTTTTATTTTTAATTTTTTTTCTCCGATGATTTAATTTCAAATTAAAAAATATTAATAAGAGGATTTAGAAGTTAAAGAAATAAAAAAAAAAAAGAAAAAAAAAAACGAAAGATAGGGAAAGTGGAAAGAATATTTCGGTTAAATTTGCAAGAAGAGTCTACATATTTTGGATGGCCAACTTTTACAAATATTGGTGTAAGAATCACATGTGCCGGAGGAAGTGGAAAAAAATTAGTAAAAGTTACAAAATTTTTTATGTTTTTAAGTAGCAAAACACCCAAATGTACTTTTCCTTTGTATCTATACTAGGATCTCCGCCTGTGCCTAAAGGCACGGGAGCCACACTTAGCCCAACCCTCTCCCACCCTCCCTCCCTCCCCTCCTCTCTCTCTTTTATGTCATACATGTCAAATCATTAAACAAATTTGTAAGATAGATTATGCTACTAAAATAATTTATTTTCTTTCTCCTCTTCTCTTTCACTCTAATCTTGGGTGGCATACCTTTTTGATCTCCATTTCACTTTTTTTTTTTTTTATACATTTTGGAATTATTTTTGAATTTCCTTCTCTTTCTCTTCTTTTTTTATTCATAAAACTTTTGGTTATTTGCCTCACATTATTAATGTGTGACAACTATAAATTTTCTTTTACTTATAAAAGTATTAGAGTCATGACATTGATTTCAATAAATGAAAAATAATTCATGAGTTTTAAAAAGGAAGTCACTTGCTTGGGTTTCGAAAAAGGATCTACTAACTTCTAATCTATTATACAAGAAAGTTCATTTGATTTGACATTTATACAATCAAACAAATAGTTGAGATTCTATTTTTTTTCAATCAACGGATGAGATTTATTTGAATTTAAAATGACAAAGAGAGAGAGAGAGGGGGAGGGGGTTGATAGAGGGGGCCCGTGCCTTTAGGCACGAGGTAAACCCTAGTTTTATATAAATGAATTGATTGGTTTCAAAAATGGGTTACTTGCCTATAAATTCAATATAATTGTAAGATTTATATATTTTAAGTATTTTAGCAATTAATTTAAAAATAGAAATAAAAAATAGAGTTAAATTAAAGAACACAAAAAAAGATTAAATAATAATTAGATTATTTTTCTCATAACCACTACTGTTATTTTTAAAATTTTAAATTATCAAATATTTATTAGGCCCCTGAGCAGTACATATGATTAGTAATAATTTTTTTATTTGGGTTATTTTTGTAAAACCAATTAAAATTTTATTACGAAATCCCGTATAGCACACTATATATTCATTATTTTACCTTTTTTTTTTTTGTAAATCTTTGAATAAAATTAGTTTTGGAAGTATTATTTTCTAAATGTTAATTTTAAATTTAAATTGGTCAGGCAGACCATATTTTTTAAACTAATAATAATATTTTTAATTTAAGATATTTTTATAAAATCAATCAAAAAATTATTACTAAATCATGTGTAACACTTTTCATATTCACCATTTTTCTATTTTTACAAAATTTTGAATCAAATATAAATACATAGTTTCCTATTGGTTAATTATCATTGCAAAATTTTTATATTTAAATAATTAATTATGCTTGAAAGAAAAAATAATTGATTAAATTTAAAAAAAAATAACTCTTCTTATAATAACGAAACGCTTAATATATTTTAAATTTAAAATACCCTAAAAAAAAACTTACTATTAATTAGGCTAGAGAGTAATTTTTTTAAGTTTAATTATAAAATTAAATTAGCCATGTCGACCATCGATTAAAAATCTAATTAATAACACTCACTATTAGAATTAGTTTTATTTTATAAAGTGCAACTTACAATTAACAAAAAAATAATACTTTTAATTTGAGTTATTTTTATAAAGTCAGTAAAAAATAATTTAAT
>QLOD02000024.1:17571039-17601581 GCA_003260245.2 Sideroxylon spinosum | reverse complement strand
AAAGTGTACATTCTTTACTGATAGGGTTGTCTTCCTAGGATTTGTGGTGTCCTCTGAAGGAATTTCGGCTGACCCTTTGAAAGTTAAAGCAATTCTAGATTGGCCTGAACCCAAAACTATTCATGATGTGCGGAGTTTCCATGGTTTAACCACTTTCTATCGCCAATTCATAAAAGGGTTCAGCACCATTATGGCTCCTCTCACTGAATGTATGAAACATAGAGAGTTTAAATGGACAAAGAGTGCTGCAAGAGCATTTGAGAACATCAAGAGAAGAATGACTGAGTCCCCTGTATTGTGTCTCCCTAATTTCTCAAAAGTTTTTGAGGTAGAATGCGACGCGTTCGGAGTAGGTATCGGAGGAGCACTCAGTCAAGAGCGTCACCCCATCGCTTACTTTAGCGAAAAGTTGTGTGAGGCTAAATAAAAGTATTCTACCTGTGACAAGGAGTTTTATGCGGTGGTCCAAGCCTTACGTTATTGGCGCCATTATTTACTTTCAAAAGAGTTTTTCCTTTATTCTGATCATGAAGCCTTGCGTTATCTAAGCTACCAAAAGAAGCTTAATCATAGGCATGGTCGTTGGATTAAATACTTGCAAGCCTATTCGTTTATCATAAAGCATAAGTCAGGAGTTGAGAATAAGATAGCTGATACCTTAGTCATCGTGTGTCCTTGCTTTCTGTCATGAGCGTTAAGGTTATAGGGTTCGATAGGCTTAAGGATGAGTGCACGTCCTGCCCTGATTTTGGCAAGATTTTTCTCAAGCTACAAAATGGAAAGTCTGAAGTTTCTAACGAGTTCCTTCTTCAGGACGGTTTCTTGTTCAAGGTTAATAAACTTTGCATCCTGAGGACTTTAGTATGTGATTTCCTGGTGTGAGAAGTTCATGGTGGAGGTCTTTCAGGACATTTTGGACGTGACAAGACCATAACGGAAGTTGAACATCAGTTTTATTGGCCGAGTTTGAAGAAGGATGTTGGTAGAATAGTGAGTCAATGTCGTACTTCTCAGTTAGCTAAGCATAGGAAGCAGAATATTGGTCTTTATACCCCCCTTCCTGTACCTAACTGTCCATGGCAAGATGTTAGTATGGAATTTGTTTTAGGTCTCCTATGCACACCTAAGAAACATGATTATATTCTTGTGGTGATAGACCGGTTCTCTAAATTGGCTCATTTTATTCCCAATAGTAAAACCTCTGATGCTTCTAGAGTTGCCAAGTTATACTTTGATGAGATTATCAAGTTGTATGGTTTACCCAAAACCATTGTGACCGATAGGGATGTTCGTTTCACTAGCTATTTTTGGAAAACTCTTTGGCATCGAGTTGGTACAAAACTCAAATTTTCTGCAGCATATCACCCTCAAACTGATGGTCAAATAGAAGTTGTTAACCGTAGCTTAGGGAATCTCTTGAGGTGCTTAGTTAACGATCATCATAGGAATTGGGATTTAATCCTTCCTACTGCTCAGTTTGCGTACAATAACTCTGCCAATAGGGCGGTAGGAATGAGCCCTTTCGAAGTTGTCCATGGTTATAAGCCCAGGAAGCCTTTAGACCTAGTTCCCGTGTCTCCATTTGCTAGAGTGTCTGAGTCGGCTAATGCATTTGCGCAATATATTCGAGACTTGCATGTTGATATCAATAAGCATCTTGAGGCGATTAATGCGACATATAAACTAAAAGCTGATTTACATAAAAGAAACGTTGCTTTTAATGTTGATGATTATGTGATGATTAGAATAAGGCCGGAACGTTTTCCTCCTAGATCCGTTTCGAAATTGCAAGCTCGTAGTGCTGGTCCTTTTAGAATATTAAAACGGGTTGGATCAAATGCATATGTTGTTGATATCCCTTCACACTTTGGTTTTAGCCCCATTTTTAATGTTGAGGACCTTGTTGCTTATAAAGGACACATTCACCCTCCTGATGAGCCTTTTGATGCCCCAGCCATTAACCATAACCCAGACTTGGTGCCTACTACTTCGTCATTATCCCATATCCCGGAACACAATGACAAAATTGATACTATTTTAGATGAGCAGGTTGATATCACCAAGGATGGTATGGTTCGACGGTTCCTTGTTCGTTGGGTAGATCATCACATTTCTGAGTTCACATGGATTCCTATCGAGACATTGCAGCAGCTTGATCCTCATCTTCTGGAGTTTTATCAGAGCCTCCATGCCACTTCCTCGCCAGAGCTGAGTTCTTCCCACCCCAAGGGAGTTGGTGCGGACACCACTACAGTAGGTCGATATGGACGTGTTTATCGACGTTGGACCAAAGAGGCCCAACCATTATTATTATAGATTGATTTTAATATTTAGTTTATTTAATTGGGTTTTATTTTATTTATTATTTTGGACCCATTTGTTTTGGGCTATTTTAGTATTAGGTTTATTTTATTTTAGGCCTTTGTGTTAGGCCCGTGATATTTTCTATTTAAACCCTAATTAGGGTTAGTTGAACATTGATTGATTGATTGAATAATTCTGATTACTTTTCTCTCCTGCGGCTGCTCTTCCCTCTCCTCGTTCTTCTCTTCTTCTCCTTATTCTTCTTCTTCTTCTTCTTCTTCTTCTTCTTCTTCTTCTTTGATTCTTTCTTTTGCTACTCAACCCTACAACAATTCCTTTAACTCATTCCCAACTATAATCATAACTATCATAATAATCTCTTTTCCATGTAATTAGTCATTAAATATGATATGAATGTATTTTCTGGCAATCAAACTTAACAATATAAATAAATATAACCACCTTTTCAAACATACTACAAATTGGAATATTAAGAAAAATAATGTAATAAGCCATGTTCTATTCAAACTTACAAAATCAAGACACCCTTTCCACATGACCTATTCTCATTCCATTATATTTTGTTTTCTCATATTCTTTTGAATTATTTTTTCTAAACATATGATAATAACTTCATTTATATCAAACATGGAGCTTGAATTAGGTTAATACATCAATTACCATGAAAATGACTTAAAATAAGCAAGTTTGAAGTTTTTGGAACAGTCGGGCGCCCCATTGAAGGACCTGGGTGCCCCACCCCTGAATACAGAGACCGAGTAACTAGCCCAGGAGCCCCCGCTATAGTATCCGGGCGCTCCTCTATGTCCAGAGCCAATACTCTGTTTTGGTCTGAGCTCTAGCCTATGTTTTTGGGTTCCAAACTTTGCCATATCCCATATATAGTTGAAAACCTTATTTCTAAGTGTTGTTTAGGGCCTAAAAGACTCCAAAGAGGCATCAAAACATGTTCTAATTATTTTATTCTTTCAAAATCAAATCTTGGTTCCAAACCTATAGTTATATATTTACAACTATGTCATCTTCCATAACTGAATCATTAAGCTTCCAAACTTTAAACGGATTACATAGAAATGTTATCCAGCTTGAATGTATCTTATATATGCTAAAATGGTGCCAAGAATCCCTACCTCAAGAATGTACAAGGAGAAAAACGGGAAGAGCTTTCACCTGATTTTTGGTTCCAACTTTGAGCTTGGAAGATTTTCTTCCTCTTTTTCCAAACACCTAACAAAACATATAGAAATGATAATTAGCAACTCAATTACATTCTTGCAAGATAATTTAGAACTTGGGTAAAGATTAAGCCACTTACCAATCTCTTCTTCTTTGGTTCTTCCTCCCTCTCTCGGTTCTCTTCTTCCCTTCCCCAAAAACTCTTTCTCTCCTCATAGGCATATATAAACATATATTTTCTTGGCCTCCCAAGTTTCCACCGGAGCCTACATGTCCTCCCTATCCCCTAATAATGATGTAGGGTGGCTATAGGGGAGTGGCGTGGCCGAAACATGTTACACAGTTCGGGTGCCCGCGCAACAATGCCAGGGCACCCCTCTGCATCCCCCTGGGTCAAAAAGTCAACTTTTGACTTATTTTGTCATTTTCTCCCAAAATTTGCAACCCTAACCCATACCTAATGACTTAATGAGCTTAATTAACAATATTTCAAGCCTGAAACATGTTTAAAACATGAATTTATATCCATAAAAAAATTTGGGATACTACACATGTTGAATTTGGTGAGTATTAAAGGATTTTTGTTGATGTCTATGTATATATAGATGTGAATATATGCATATTCATGTTTCAATATTGTATTTCTTTGAGTTAATCTTGAATCTAATGTTGTAAAAACATATTATTGAGATATTTGGATGTTTATATGTGATTTATGGCTTGGACGAGCGATTTAGGGGTTCTTTGGGTTAAGGTTTCATTGAAAACGAACCCAGAATTTGGGTGCTGGGCACTAGCATCCAGATGGTGTTAGGACAGGGTTGCGCCCATTGGCATCTGGACGAGACCTCATAGAATATTCATAAAACTTGATATTTTATCTCTAAAACCTCGTTTTGTGCCTAAATTGTTGTTGATTTTTAAAGATTAAATGAACCCCAAATCATCATCGAACCCAATGGAAATGCATTTTTATATGGAGATGATATTTATTTACATGATTAAGCATATCATGTACATGGGGCTGGGGTTGCATCATCTAGTTTGATATTATGATTGATGATTGGCCGAGAGTGCCATGATTTTATTATTGATGTGCTGATACTTTTATTTATTATTGGATGACTATATTTTTATTAGTGCGACCTAGGGTGTGGGTCCCAGTCTTATTCATATTTTGAGATTGTATTAGTATCATGTTATTATGGATGTGTAAACCTTGGATTGTTTTACCAGGGTGTGATTAAATATATTATTACGATGTCATTTTTATTATTTCAATATAGGAATGAGGGATGATATTAAATGTTGTGATTGTTATCATTATAGTATAACTTAGCCTTAGAATAAGTTTTTATTTGTTTTGAATTATTTCCCATATTCTTAAGTGTTTGTCCTAAATTACGAGGTTAGAAGCGTGACAAAATGGTATCAGAGCACTAGGTTACGTTCACTTTTGGGTCTTGGGTAGTAAGGCCTTATTATTTCCATTAAGTATAACCATTTATTCATATTCTTGCTAGTTTTGGAGTTGATGGTGGTTGTACTTTGTAGAATGGGTGGACATGGAAGAGGTAGTAACCAAGGTGAAATCAAGAAGGTCAATGCGGTGGTTAAAACCCCAATACCATTGGTGGAGGGCAAGAGAAATTTCATGAGGTACTATTGTCTGACGGTGCTTTTCCATAGCCTACATATGAATAGATAGTTCAGTTTATGGTGGCCCAATAGCCCTAATTACAAGGTATGAAAGATGAACCGACAGTAGCTCTTACACCAGTAGTGATGGTAACACCTGCACCTTGAGATACACCGATTATGAGAATAATAAGTCAATTCAAGAAGTAAGATCCTCTTTGGTTCATTAGCGAATGAGACCCAATTGAGGCTGAAAGATGGTTGGAAGAGATCATTGAGATAATGGATACTTGGGATGAATTCAAGATCAAAGTTTTGGTACATCAGTAATAAGGGAGTGTTGTTCATTAGTGGAGGCCCAGTAGAGACACACTGATCTTCGTATCTTGACTTAGGTAGTTTTTAAGGAGGCATTTTTTGAGAAGTTATTCCTTACGGTGATGAGGAAGATGAAAGCTCACGAGTTCATTTATTTGGAGTAAAGAAGTTTATTAGTTTAAGACTATGGGAGAAAGTTTGCTGAGTTAACTAGGCTTAAACCATAGATTGTTCCAAATAAGGTAACTAAAGCAAGGAAATATGAATGGGGATTGAGTCCCTGTGTTAGGAGGCAGACTATTGGTTTGAGGCATAGACATATTCTAGGTTAGGAGAGATGTCATTGATTTTAGGTCTAGGGCTCATGAGTAAGTTTAGGAACAAAATGCAAGACAAGAGTACAGTTTGGTTCAAGGCATAAGAAGGGCAAAGAAAAAGTTGGTAGCTCTAGGAGGAGATATCGACAACAGTAGGTTCAGTTCTAGTTCGTTGGGTGGTCAACGTTGACATTATTTTCAGTCCCACAATGGGGAAATTATCAAGCTCAGTTTAGTAGAGGTTATGCTATAAGTGTCATCAACCAGGGCATATGCAATGCAATTTCTTATTTAGTGAGACGTTTTAAGGGAGTGTTGAGCCAGGTGCTCAACAGATAATTTCTTTTTAGACACAATAGTTTCCAGTAAGGCCTGCACAATTCATGCAGCAGCAACCTATGTATTAGATTCAGCATTTTTAGTACCGTATAGTGGTGTGTTAGTGGCCAGAGAGGTAAAGGAGGAGCGGATGCTAACTCAGAAGGTCAGAGACACATGCGTGTGTGTATGCACTTACATAATAGGAGGAGACCCCATATGCTTCTGTGATACATGGTACATTTCTTCTATTTTGCACTTTGGTGGATAAATTGTTTGATAGCGCATTACATTTCTTCGTCTCACATAATGTGTAAAAACTTTGCATTTGACACCTAAGAGGCTTGAAGAGCCTATGTTTGTGGATTCTCTGAGGGCTAGTAGTTCATCGGTGAATTAGATTTGTAGAGACATTGTTGTACAGTTGGGTGAGGTTCAATTATGGATTGATTTAAGGGTTTGAAAATGAAAGATTTTGATATAATTTTGGGGATAGATTGGTTGTTTACTTATTAGGTGATGCTTCATTTTTACCATGAGTTAGTGATGACTATTTTACCTGATGGTATCGTGGTTAGAATTTGGGTAAGACAAGAGTAGTGTTTGCTTCTCTATTACTTGACACAAGGTACGTTAGAAAAGTTTCTAGGTTGTTTGCAAGTTTGCTGTTAAATGAAAAGGACTTGAATCATTTTCTTCCTAGAGTTGTTTGTGAGTATGAAGATGTGTTTTTTGAGGGGTTGTGTGAGTTATCCCCTCTGTGGGAGATTGACTTTTGTTTGGATTTAGTGCTAGTGGTTTCTCATATTTATGTAATGCCATACCATATGACACTGGTAGAGTTGAAAGGATTGAAAGTTTAGTTGAATGATTATATTCTCAAGGTTTTATTCGACATAGTACATATGTGGAGAGCATTGGCAAACTTTAAGAAGAAGAAAGATAAGACTTTGAGCCTTTGTGTGGATTACAGGTTATTGAATTTGGTGACTATTAAGAATAATTATCCATTGCCGAGAATAGACTATTTGTTTGATCCGTTACGGGGTCCAGCGTACTTTTCTAAGATTGATTTTCAATCAAATTATCGCCAGTTGCAAATTTAGGAGGAGAATATTCCCAGGACTGTGTTTCCTACTTGATATGGTCACTTTGAGCTTGTGGTTATGCCATTCGGTTTGACAAACGCTCCTATAGTATTTATGGATTTAATGACTAGGATTTTTAGACCCTATTTGGATTGGTTTGTGGTGGTATTTTTTTTTAATGGCTCTTTAACGGGAAGGGGGTTTGGTGTGAACTTCTACCTATTTATTAATTTAAAAAATAGTATAGGAAAGAGGTGGACCTAACCTTGAACTCCAACAATAGCAAAGGAAAGTCACAAAAAGAAGCAATCAAAATGTGGTGATTCACCACAGTACAATAACAAAAGCACTTAATTGTAATAAGTAAAAGATAAAGTGGAGACTTATCACAATATAACAATTAGGATGGGGTAAAAACCTAAATAGATGTAGAGGTACAAATATGACGGACTCGAGCCCAAGATATGCATACTCCCAACAGGTAGAACCATTAGAAAATGCCCACAAGACCACAGTGGCTAAGTCTGGCTCTACAGGTAAAGAATGAAACCCCATTCTAGTAGCAATCTCCAAACCTACTATTAATGCAGTCAATTTGGCAAAAAGAATAGGCCTATGACCAAAGGAAAATATGACCTTACTTGAGATGATTATTGAGAATACCTTATGTTGTCGAAAGTCCTAGATTACCACAAAAGCAACCATCCACATTAAGCTTCAAGTATTCTAATGAAGGCCAAATCTAAGAGAGCAATTTAACCTATGTAGCTTGAGGTGGCAAAGTCCGCAAAGTTCTCACAAACTACACTAATGAGTCTCTACGAAGCTATGGGGTCTTAAAACCATTTGCTAGCCCAAGAAGATGAAGTCTACAAGAATGCAATGAATGATCACCAGAATACTAAAAGCAGCATTGTCAAACCTACATGCATTACGTGTCTTCCATATATGCCAAATAATATAGCAACCAATCACAACTCGAATGTGACCCACAAGGTGGACACATCACTGCTAATGGAGGAGTATAGAAGATATGGAATGATAGTCATTGTACACATACAAATCTTGGCCAAATCAAATATTGCCAAGTGTCAAATAAAAGCCCAAATAAATCAACAAATTAAACCTTGTCACCTGTTATGTGGAGGATTTTACCAAAATTATACAATTGGACGAATCACATACCTCCACATGTAAAAAGTAATGTAGTCTGAGGATGACGAGATTGACCAGTCAAATCAAGCCACCTATTAACTTAACCCTTTACTAAAGATAATTAATACTTATTTATATTTATATCTTAGAACATAAATAAATGAGAGATAATTATTTAAGAAGTATAATGTTACCTTAACTCCTTGATATTATCTCTTATTTAATAAATAAAATGATGAGATAATTATCTTAGAGAAGTTAAGTTTAATTATGACTGTCTCCTCTACATCTATAAATAGAGGTCATTACCAAAGGGAAAGACACATTCTTTTAGTATACAAGGAGACTCTATTGGATTAAGCTGCCAAACCCCTACAGATTCCGACGAATCAAGAACACCCAAGTGTTGGTTCAATATCAAACTTCGAGCCCTCAAATTGATGTGAAGAAGAGAAGAATCAGAGAATTATTTTTTTGATTAGAAATCTAGAGATTGTATTCCTCATCTACAAATCAATAAAAATTTTATTTTTCCCTACAATTTTCTTGTTTATTTTCCAAACATGAATTCTTGTTGAAGTCAAGTTCAAAGGCTCTGGTTGATGTAGGTGTGAACGGATGCTGGCACAAACTTACTTTCAACCCGAAATTCTTCCCAAAACTGAATTCAAAGGCTCTAGCTAATGTAAGCGTGAAAAAATATAGCCTCCAAATTGATAAAGTCAAAGTCAATAAGCTTAGAATGACGGAATTGAAATTATGAAGTTGATGTGCCAGAAACTGTGAAAACAAAATTGGCTATTAAAAAAAATGTGCTATGAAAGAATAATATGCATTCTGTCTTTAAAAAAAAAAAAAAAGGTTTCTCCCACACGTTTGATCAAGAATGGTTACTTATATATATATATATATATATAAACATATGTATATATATATATGCATGCTATTCATGCAGTGTATATAATTGCCTAGTACGTTGTGGATATCAAAGCTACAAATATTGGCGTAAAGTTATGGGCAGTGGGTTGTAATTGATATGACGTCATGGAAAAAAAATTATCTATGGAAGATTGATTAGGTGTAAACACTTTGTACAAATTTTACAAATCAGTTTACATAATTACCTCACTGTTGGCTTTCCAAATTACATGAAGACCAATCACATTATATGATGGAAACACCAAAATTTTCACCAAGACACTGCTACACTGGAAAGAAGAAAACAAGGCTTCTTTGCTTTGCAACGCTGAAGAATAAAGACGTCTTCCTTGTTCCACTGCACCCGGAATTAGTTTGAATTGAAGAAAACAATTGATGGAAGGTTCTTTATATAGAAAAAATTAAAATTTTACTTCAATTATGATTTGGATTCTTCACATGGTATAGAATTATCAAAATTCCAATTCAAGAAAGTAAATTCCAATTATATTTGGATCGTTCAATTGAACACAATTTTTAAATCCAAATCACTATAGGATTGTTTGAGATTGACTTGTCAGATCCTCTTTCAATTATTGAGCGGCATTCAAATTATAGATTGTTTAAAATATTCACCGACGTGGAATCCATTGGCAACTAAAATGCCAATTTGTTGTTGTGCAGAATCATCACTAATTTGTGTTACTATTCATTTAGTCAAAATTAAGTGATAGCATGACTAGTCTTTAGCATGAAATTGATTCCACACAAAAAAAAAAAAAAGGACATCACTTTCACTTCAATTAAAAGACCTAGAATTAAAAAAGGGATTTGTTATTAAATTTTAATTTCCTACAAAAAAAAAATGTCAGTGTGCAAGAACCCAAATTGTTCCAATCAATGGCATCAAATTCTCAAAGTTCGAGACCCGCTCACTTTTTAACACTACTACCTGCAACGTGTTAGTGATCAGGTCTCGAGGGGATATTTGCAGACACACAAATTTTGGTCAAATCAAATATTGTCAAGTGTCAAACAAAATCCCAATTAAATCAATAAATTAAATCTTGCCACGTTTCCTATGTAGCAAAATTACAGAAATGGATGAATCATATGCCGCCACATGTAAAAAGTGATACAGTCTGAGGATGATGAGATTGACCAGTCAAATTAAGCCACATGTCAACATGTCCCATTGTTAAAAATAATTAATAATTGTTAATATTTATCTCTTAGAAAATGAATAAATAAGAGATAATTACTTAAGAAGTATAATATTAGCTTAATTCCTTGATATTATCTCTTATTTAATAAATAAAATAATGAGATAATTATCTTAGAAAGCTTAAATTCTACTATGACTCTCTCTTCCACATCTATAATAGAGGTCAATGTCAAGCATAAGCACGTATTCTTTTTGCATGTAAGGAAACTTTGCTGGATCAATCTGCCAAAACCTAATAAATTCTCAAGCATCAAGAACATCAAGATCAAATTTTCTTATATATTATACATGATAAAGCGATTACTCCAAAACAGGTTGAATATCATTAGCTCTAAGGAGTTATGTCGTGATATGGAGGGAAGAGAGTTTATTCTGTTTGCCTTAGTAGTGAAAGAGGTTCCTAGGAATCTACATAATCTGTGCCAAAGGAGGCGATTAATGTAGTTGAGAAGTTTCAAGATGTTTTTCCTGATGATCTTTCAGATTACTTACCTCCACTACGTGACATCCAACATGTAAGAGGTGTAGTCCTAGGAGCAACACCTCCTAACTTGCCACACTATAAGATGAATCCCACTGAGCATGCTAAATTACAAATGCAAGTTGGTAAACTCCATGAAAAGGGATTTACTAGAGAAAGCCTGAGCTCATGTGCTATCCTAGCTCTTATAACTCCTAAGAAAAATGGATCTTAAAGAATGTGTGTGGATAGAAGAGTTATAAACAAGATAATTGTGAAGTATCGTTTTCCTGTCCCTAGGCTTGATGACATGTTAGAAATGATGGCCGCACCATAGTGTTTTCCAAGATTGATTTAAATCATTTTAAAAAAACCAGAGATTCTTCATGCCATAGATTCCCGCCCAAACATTCTCACGTGTGAATTATAGAAAATAAATAATTATATTTTAGGTTAAACCTAAACAAGCAAAGAAATAAGAAAAAATACAATCACATAAGACATCAAGATTTACGTGAGATATAGAGGAAAAAACAATAGGGCCGGTTTCAAATCTTTCACTATCACTAAAATAATAATGGGTATACAATCTCTAATAATATTAGGTAATCAAATAACTTTCAAGTATTTACCAGAACTTGAGAAATAAAAAAATAGGAAAAAAACCGGGTCACCTATTAACCTTTTAACTAAGTGGAGAAACCCCAAACTTACTGATTCTTCAAGCTCCAAGAAAATCTGAATCAAAACCAAAACCAAATGGTAATTTGCCAGGCCTACTGAAAAACTGAGCCATTGCCTTCTCGATTTTCTTTTCATTTTTTTTTCTTCTACTCATGTGTGTCTACAAAAGTAAAGAAAAAACCCTTGCCAACAAAACCTTAGTGCAACTCACGTGGGCCCAAAAAAAAACCTTGAAAACTAGTCCCATGTGGCATGGACCACAATAGGCCCAACAAATCTCCTTTTTCACACCCATGGGAGGACGGAACACCAACCACCACCCCTCAGTTGGTGTCCATTCCAGCCATCTCTATGCAAATCTCTTTAGCCACCTTTGATAGTCGTGGTAGAACTTAACTTCTCTAACATAATTATCCAATTTTTTTATTTATTAAATAATAGATAATATCATACTTCCTTAATAAGTATCTCTAATTATTTTTATTTCTTTGATAGATAAATATTAATAAATATCAATTATCTTTAGTGGTGGGCCCTACTAACAGGCAGCTCAATTTAACTGGTTAAGTCTTGTCATCTTCAAACTATATCAATTTTACACATGATGGCTTGTCATTTGTCCACAAGTGTAATTTTGTTAAAATCCTCCACAAGACACATGGCAAGATTTGATTTGTTGATTTAATTGGGCATTTATCTGACAGTTGGTAATATTTTATTTGACCAAAGTTTATATGTTTAAAAATGCTCCTATGTCACTTTAAATTGATCCGATAAAGTCTTCTTGTATGGAAAGAATATGTCTTTCCCTTTGATAGTGATCTCTATTCATAGATGTAGAGGAGATAGTTATAGTACAACTTAACTTCTCCAAGATAATTATCTCATTATTTTATTTATAAAATAAGAGTTAATATTAAGAAGTAAAGATAACATTGTACTTCTTAAATAATTATCTGTTATTTATTTATTTTTCGAGAGATAAATATTAATAAATATTAATTATATTTAGAAGTGGCCAAGTTGATAGGTGGCTTGATTTGACACGTCAGTCTCATCATCCATAAACTGCATTACTTTTTACACGTGGCGGCATGTGATTTATCCACTTATGTAATTTTGCTAAAATCCTCCACATGACACATAACAAGATTTAATTTGATGATTTAATTGGGCTTTTATTTGACACTTAGCAATATTTGATTTGACTAAAATTTATGTCTACAAATGTCAGAAAGCAACTTGGAGTCTGTTTCAAGTTCAACCGATCATTTAAAAAAAATAAAAGAAAATGTTTCATTATACAAGAACCCAAAATTTTCCTGTCAATGGCATCAAATTTTCAAATTCGAGACCTACTTACTATTCAACACTACTGCAACGTGTTCGTGCTCAAGTCTCGATGGGGTATTTGTAGGCACAAATTTTAGCCAAATCAAATATTACCAAGTGTTAGATAAAAGCCCAATTAAATAAAAAATTAGATCTTACCTTGTGTCTTGCGAGGGATTTCAGCAAAATTGTACATATGGACAAATGATAAGCCACCACGTATAAAGGTAATGAAGTCTGAAGATGACAAGGTTGACCAGTCAAATCAAGTAACTCATTAGCATATAAGGCCCACCACTACTAAAGATGATCATTATCTCTTAATTTTTATCTCTTATAAAATAAATAAATAAATAAGAGATAGTTACTTAAGAAGTATAATGCTATCTTAACTTCTTGATATTATCTCTTATTATAAATAAAATAATCAGATAATTATCTTGGAGAAATTAAATTCTATTGTTACTTTCTCCTTCCCATCTATGAAAAAAGATCACTACCAAGCTTAAACACACATTGTTTTTGCATGCAAGGAGACTCTGCTAGATCAAGCTGCTAAAACCTTACAGATTCACAAGCATCAAGAACACCCATGTGGTGGTTCGAGATCGAGCTTCAAGCCCTCGAATTGATGTGAAAAAGAGAACAATCAGAGGATTAGTTCCTTGATTAGAATATTATTAGAGATTGTAATCCAATGTTTCTACAAATGGATAAAAAAATAGTTTGTTCCCATAATTTTCTTGTTTCTTTTCCAAACATGAATTTTTTGTGCAAAAATATCTTGCACACCTGGTGGAACTATCTTTACCTCTCACCTCTTCATTTCATCAAACAAAATCAACCAAGCACTCAATGCTCCCAAGAAAAATTGTTTGAAGGTTCTAGATCTAAAAACCAAAGGCCCCAGATTTAATTTCAGCAACACTAACTCGAGGTTTACTGATCAAAGCACTGGTTCAATCACATAAAGCAAGGAAAAAGCCATGGTTGAAGCACTGAAATGAACACTTATTTTTAATTCAAGTATGTTGAAGATAACATCCACATCATCAAGTCTTCCAAAGGCTAAGAAGATGTTGCTATTACAAAACCAAAGAAAGACGTTTCTGTAATTCTGGATAATGCTCTATCACATCCTTCTATGTCTCAGGGGTCTGATTGAAGCATCAAGCTCCAATCTAAATAGAAGAAGATTAATGATTCAAGCAATTCTGAATCCAATCCATAAACTCCCCAGTTGAAGTTTAAGCTACATGATGATTTCACTACTTTTTAAAACTCAATAGCTATGACTGTGATGATAATGAATGCAATATCGTTAGAGGGGTAAGTTAACTCACTATCGAAGATTGTGGAGAACTTGTGCAAGGTGATATAAGAACGTGATTGCCAAATTGAAGCAACAATGAATAAGCTAAACAACGCTGGAGAATCAAGCCAAACTCTTGGTCCTCTAAAACCATAAGAAGTGAATGAATCATCTAGCAAGTAAGAAGAAACTTCAAAAAAAATGGCAATTGTTGCTGATGGTTTTGTCCTTATTGATCAATTGAAGGAGTTTTTTTAGGTCACCCTCAAAGGCAACAATAAGGAAACTCCAAAATTTTCTCTCACATATGCCAAGCCTTATACACATTGGATTGATCAACTAAATATGCCTACTAGTTATCAACCCCTGAAATTCCTACGATTTGACAATAAAGGGAATCCAAAGCAATATGTCACTCACTTTTTGGAAACCAATAGCGATGCTAGACCGGATGGAGGTCTTCTTGTCAAATAGTTCATTCAAACTCCCAAGGGTAATGCATTTGATTGATACTGTGATCTAGAGGTTGGCACCATTAATGTTGGGATCAACTAGAGCAATAATTTCTCAACAACTGATTCAATAATACCCGTTATACCATAAGTATGATCGAGCTCACCAACTCTTGCCAGTAGAAGGAAGAATCTGTCATTAACTTCATCAACAAGTGGAGAAATCGGTGTATCAACAGCAAGGATAGGCTGTCTGAAGCTTCATCAATCGAGATGTGCATTTAGTGCATGCACTAAGGGTTCGTTACATTCTTCAAGGCATTAAGCGTAAAACCTTTGAAGAATAAGCTACCCATGCTCATGACATAGAACTCAGTATTCGAGCAAGTAGTAATCAAGGGCTGTCAATTTAAGAGTCTTAGAAAAAAAGAAGCACCAAGAGAACAACTACAAAGAGGATAAGACTTACTCCAAACTAGCCAACAAAAAATCTATGTCCATTTCCACTGCATCATTAAAGATTCTGTGTTGGCCAAAACTTCAAGCAAACCTAAAAAGATAGAAATGGAGAAGGTCAAATCCAACTAAGGAAGAGAAAGACAAAGACTCACACTTGAAGAAATGCAAGCAAAGGAGTATCCATTTCTTAACTTTGAAATTCATCGAATGCTTAAGGATTTGTTAAAGTTAAAGCTCATTACGATTCCAGTGATGAAGTGATCTAAGGAAGCTGATAAAGTTAATGATGCAAACTATTACAGGTATCATTGGTTAATCAGCCATTCCATCCAACAGCGTTTTGTCCTTAAGGAAAAGATCGTGCAACTGGCAAGCCAAGGAAAAATACTTCTAGAAGAAGAAAATGAAGTGGCAACCACCAACCAAATTGCTGTTGTGATTGGATCTGTTGATCTTATACTTGAAATTCAATTTCTAATTTTAAAGTTCATTTTAGATCATTTGATCCAATAGAAATATCTATGTATTGTCAATATGCTTCTTCTACAAAACCGTTGACAAATAAATATGATGTAAATGAAGCAACAATTGATTCAGCTGAAGAATAATGGACTCTTATTACTCATGAAAGAAAGAACAAGTCAAAGTCACATCGTGTTCAAATCATCCTTTACAAGTAGAAGTTTCACAAGATCTGATAAAAAAACAACGGAAGAAGAAAAAAGTCCGAAAAAGCAGTATCAATCATAACACGTGAGACATTTGTTGAACCACAACGAACTCCCCTCACTTTATGGGAGTCCTTTGAAAATTTTAGTATAAAGCTGATCAACATGATCTTAAGACCGCTAAATGTTATTTTGTGAAAGTAGAAAAACCAACTGAAGAAAGAGTTTCATTGTCTTCAACACCCATGCAAACATCAGAGGAATTCAATTTTGAAACTTATGGCACTATATTTGTTGCTGTTATGAAAATCTAACTTTCTTAGAAAAATATTTTCTATTTGGTTCAACATCACACAATCACCTTCTTTTCATCTCTGGCAATACAAGTGAGCAAAGATTGAATAGAATGCTTGTTGATGGCAAATCAACAGTTAGTACTTCATCAACATACAAGTTATAATGAAATGATAATCCCCAAGATGACAAAAGTGGCCAGATTATTGATTAAAAGAAGAAAATCAACAAATCGATCAAATGTGGTGATGATAAGTAGAAAGTGAAAGCCTTTAAGAATACCACTTTAGTACTTCATTACACGCTAAAGGCTCAAAAAGTTGATGACCAAGCCTTGGGTAGACTAATTCTATCACCAACATCACAAATAAAGATGATTACACCAATCCTAGGTTTTGTTCGACCAACACAGAGTCCTAGAGTAGAGCATGGTGGCCTAACTTTAACTTACATAAATAAGGGCTTTGATCGAAACACAAATAATGAGTCTTCCATCTTAGAAAAGCTACCACTAGACGCTGATGGAAAAATGTGCATGGATTGAACTCAACTTAAAAGAAACTAAAGTAAAATGGATATGCAATGCAGAATATTCAATCAGGCCTTGGTTTTACTTTACCTACTCCAATGCGTATCATTATAAAAAAATCATCCACCGACATTACTACTGAGGAAGATGAATCACTAATACCAATCAAGATTTTTGTTTTTGATTGTTTGGAGAAAATAAATTCACAAACTTCAATTTTTGATTGTTTTGAAGAAACAAGTCCATAATTGTCAGCTTGTAATTGCTTGGAAGAAATAAATCCAAGAGCATTAGTATTTAAAGACTTATCAAATGGCTCAGTCTTTAACTACTTGTTAAAATAATCAATCTTCAATCGGTTAGGGGTGGGAGAGTTTGCATCAAATGAAGTCGTCACATCTGCTACACCTCAAAAATCTGTTAAAAGTAGTTAGGAATTGCTAAGAAAACCATTGGGAAGAAATGAAAGATTAATTCCTTCTTGGTAGATCTCAAAGATTTAAGAAGTAAAATACCATCTCGAATAAAGCGTCATACCACTCTGGTAGTGATAGCTGAAGAAGAATTAAAGGTGAAGCGACAAACGGTAGTAGTCATGAGATCTTCTCCTGAGACATTAAATATCATCTTTGGAAAAGAAAACATTAAATACTCATTTCACATCAGTGCAAGTGATTAAGAAATTCAAGTAGAAGAGGAAGCTGAAAATGCTCTATTGAACTTGAAAATGATGTTAAGTCCACTGCTGATGACTTGAAAGAAATCAACCTTGGTATACCAGAAGACCTTTAACCTATTTACATAAGTGCTTTCCTAAGTCTTAAGGAATAAAATGCATATGTCTAGCTTCTCATAGAATACAAAGATTTCTTTGCTTGAGTTAGACCCTAGAGTTGTTATTCATCATTTAGTAACAAAGTGGGGTGTCTGACAAGTTAAACAAGCTCAGTGCTGATTCCGTCCAGAGTTGATTCCAAAGATTGAAGTCAAGCTCAAAAAACTCATTGAGGCTGGATTTATTCGAGAAGTCAATTATCCAACTTGGATCTTGAGTATTGTCCCCGTCAGAAAGAAGAATAGACAAATTCGACTATGCATTGAGTTTCGAGACCTCAACCATGCTTGCTTAAAAGATGACTTTCTATTCCCAATGATAGAACTCATGGTGGATGCTACCACTGGTCACGAAGCCTTGTCCTTTATGGATGTTTCATCTAGCTACAACCAAATTCGCATGGCACCACGAGATGAAGAGTTAACAACTTTTCATATACCTCAAGGCATCTACTGTTACAAAGTAATGCTATTTGGATCAAAGAATGTAAGGGCCCCATATCACAGAGCAATATAAAAATCTTCGATGACATGTTTTATAAAATATTAAACGCTACATAGATGATCTTGTTGTGAAGTCAAGGAAGAGAGTTAATCATCTTCAAGATCTAAAGAAGGTGTTTGGCTACCTACGTTGATGTCAACTTAAGATGAATACCTTAAAGTGTGCCTTTGGTGTTACTCTTGGAAAGTTCCTTGGGTTCATTGTGCATTACAGTGGCGTAATATTGACCAAACAAAGATTGATGACATCTTGAAGATGCCTGAGTCTTGAAATATTCATGAACTCAAGAGTGTGCAAGGGAAATTGGCCTATCACCGACGGTTCAATTCAAATTTATTCAGTTATTATAAACCATTCATCTGACTAATGAAGAAAATAGTTCTGTATGAACGGGTTGAAGCATGCAGCAATGCTTTTAAAAGCATTAAGGAGTATTCAATGAAATCACCAGCATTAGTTGCTCTTATACCTAGAAAACTACTGGTTTCATACATTGTTGCACAAAAAGCTCTGTTAGGGCATTAGTTGCTCAAGAAAATGAAAAGGAAAAAGAAAACCCCATTTACTATCTTAGTAGAATGATGACCCCTAATGAGCTGAACTATTTTTTAATCGAGAAAACGTGTTAGGCATTAGTGTTTGTAATTTAAAAATTGCTACATTATTTCCAAGCTCACCCGGTATATCTCATCTCTAAGGCCAATCTTGTTTAGTACATTATGTCAAAATTAGTCTTATCAAATCGAACCAAAATGGTCTTTTCTTCTTCAAAAATTTAAGATTGCTTACGTGCCTCAAGAGGCGGTTAAGTCTCCGTTTGGCATTTTGAGCTGGTAGCTCTAGCTACCAACAAAGTTACCCTATTACATTCTAACCTTCTTTTAAACAATCAAGGGTAAAAGTGTCAAATTAACAAAAAGCTAAAAAGGTATATACTAAATAATTAGCTTTTTTCCCTTCCCAAACACAAAAAAGCGAGCTTTTTTTCTTCTCAAACCAAGCCTAAAGGACAACCATAGCTGATTTCCATGCTGATCATCCTATACCAGCTAATTGATAGTTATCAGAAGAATAACCAAACGAAAGTGTCCTCTATGTGGAAGTTCAACAACTATAGAAGATGTATTTTGATGGAGCAGCTCAACGCAGTAGTGCAGGGGCTGGTGTAGTGTTTCTTTTATTTATTTTTTCTTTTTTTGAAAAGTTGGTGTAGGGTTTCTCACTCATGAAGGAGATATATGTTGCCTTATGCTTCCACTCTTACACAACTTTGTTCAAATAACTAAATATCAAGCACTCATATTTGAGTTGAAAATGACTGTCAATGTGAAGCAGTTAAAACTTAATGTATATGGAGATTAAAATTGATAATCAATCAGCTGCGAAACATTTATGAAGGAAACCTAAACTTATTTTATTACTACAACTATATAACTCAATTTATAGGATGGCTTGGTGGTTCACCTTGGAACATGTTCCAAGAAAAGATAATAAATAGGTAGATTCTCTTGCTAAGTAAATTTCAAAGTTTGCATTGCCTAATCAAGAGATGCAAATCCCAATTTTTCAAAGATGGGTAGTTCCTTCGCTCTTCAATGATGAAGATGATGGTGAAACAGAAGTAAATGCAATCTCAGTATTTGAAATTGAAGAAAATGGTTAGTGTTAACCACTTGTTCTTCATCGGAAGTTACCAGAAGATTCACAGAGAAGAACAGACATAAAGCATCAAGCTTCAAGATTTATCTAATACAAAGATACACACTATCATCGTTCATTTAAAAGACTATTCCTCTGCTACCTCGAAGAGGTTAGCTACACAAGCTTTAGAAGAAGCTCACTCTAGCATGTGTGGTGCTCATCAATCTAGTCTAAAACTTCACTTTCGACTCAAAAGAATGGGAAATTACTAGCCTACGATAGTAAAAGACTCTATGGACTATGCCAAGAGATGCCAAGCCCATTAATTCCATGGAAACTCTATTCCAAACTGCCAGAACCGATCCATCCAACTACATCTATAAATATTGGTCACTATGCCAAGCCTATTATCCTAAAGAAGTTAAGTTTTACTGTGACTAGCTCCACTACATCTATAAATATAGGTCACTACCAAAGGGAAAGACACATTTTTTTATATCAAGGAGACTACTAGATCAAGTTGTCGAAGTCCCATAGATTCTCAAGCATCAAGAATACCCAAGTGTCGGTTCGAGATCAAGCTTCAAGCTCTCGAATTGATGTGAGGAAGAGAAGAATCAAGGGATTAGTTTATTGATTAAAATATTATCAGATATTCTAATCTATATTTTTTTAAAATCAATAAAATTTTCAATTTTCTTCGATAATTTTCTTGTTGATTTTGTAAACACGAATTTTATGTGTACAGTCATAACTGCGAAGTCTAAAAAGTCTATGAAAGTGTTACCTGTTTGAATTAGGACATAGTAAAAGAGGTTTCCAAAAATTTCAGATCGATCATGCATGAAATAATATAAAATTCTTATACCATTGTATTCAAAATACAAAAACAAATTCGAATCCTTCCATAACATATTGAAATAATTAAAATTAAGAAGTTGTCCATTTCTGATTGGTATCTCCTTCTATATTCTAAGAACAATTATTCTAATCATCTTGTATTAGTCACCATTTCAATAACATATTATTAAGATGCTCGGATTCAGATTTAATGATTGTTAATATTATTAATATGGATAATATCCTTCTCTCAAATGAGATTGTGGATTCATTTTTTTTTTTTTTTTGGTAAGTATTATATTTTGGATTGATAAGATAAAATGTACAATCTCATGAGGGCATACCCTCATATTACAAAAGAGAATAGACTATACAAAAGTGGAGATCCCCCATTTCATACAAACTTTAACATTTACCTTGGAAGGCTTAACCCTAACCACTTAGGAGGCTTTAATTCAAACTCCATGCTTTGTCTTCTCAAATATGCTAGCTGATGAGTTTGTTACCCCTTGAAAGCTTTAGAGTTCCTTTCTATCCATATGTTATATATCATTCAATTCCATGCCAGTTTGTGGATTCTTTCTTGATGGTGTATGTTCGCTAGTTTTATAAGATGACTTCCCAAAACATTGAGATGTTATCTTAATGGTACTCAGCCTCCACTCATGATTAATTAAAGTCATCATTACATAAAAAACCATCCATCACTATCTTAGGATTTAGAACTACTACTTAGTGTAAACATAAGAATTATATCAATGTAGATAGCGTAGCTTAGATATATTTCATGTCATTATCTTGTTCAGTGTCTTCTATACCAACATTTTAGATTCAGAGTCCATTACTCTAATGATTGGGATAAATTATTTTATCAAATAAAATCTAAAATGTTACAGTTTTTCAATTGAGATATCCCCATCTCCTCGCTAACTGCGAACAAATCTAGATTGATTAATACTCAAATTTATATCTCTTACGTATGAAACGCTTTCATAAACATAATCAAGTTCCTTAATCAATTAAGGATTACATTTATCACGTGAAATAAATGTAGTCACATGAAATAAAGAAACCTTAAATAAATCAAATAAATATTCTTTATTCAAATAAAACCAGTGCATCATCTAATAAATGACTTGAGGGTTTACATCCTAATATTACCAAACTTGCTGAGATTAAGGGCAGTCCATAAAGAGATGGTGATGGGCCTCTAGAGCGTAGTGACAAACACATCTAGAGACCATGTAAAAACCTCTAGTCCTAAGATGATATCCAATGCCAAGTATTTATAAATAATCCTCTAAATGAAAAATGATACCTACAGAGGAATTTGTTACTACCAAATAATAGTATAGACAAGGCTCTTACACATAGAAGCACAAAGATAACTCTAAGTAGAACGCAAGGAGAAATCTCCATCTAGAGATAAGCTCTATCTAATCTGGTCCGTGCCCTGTTGAGTAATGGGAATCAAGAATATCTACTTTGGAATAAAGACCGGTAGTTTAGCCAAAATCCGCTCCCAGTCCAATCCAACATCAATCCCGTAAGGAAAGACTGAAGCTATAAAAGCTATAACAGAATTATAAACAACCAGAGGATAGGATCCTATGCAGAATTCATACCTAAAGTTGATATTACTTGAATTGAGCAACCACCTTATCAAAAGCTCAACAATAACGCGTGCTTGAGTAAGATCCCTCCACAATGGAGAGGTGGGGTATGCAAAGAGAATAATATATGGTGCAAAGTCTGATAGTATTTGGCCTTAATAAAGGTGTCCCACAAGGAGCTATGCTCTGAACCACCTCCATAGCTTGAGCTCACTAGTCGAGGTCAAATAAAATAAAATAAAAAGTGAATCCCCAATCCACCCTCAACCAAAAAAGAAAAAAAGCAAACATCAGGCCATTTACACCAGTGAATTTTCCTAGCAATGTCAGTGTCTCTCTAGAAAAATTTAGTAAATAATTGCTCTAATGGGTGAATAAGACCTGCTAGCAGTCATAATAAATGAAATAAATAGATGGGCATCATAGAAAGGACAATTCTGATTAGGATCAAATGATAGCAAATGATTGGCCCAACCAGAAATTGTTTCCCGAACCTTATGCACTAAACATCAAAATAGGTGATCTTTAGGTGCCCAAGATAAATACGACGCCTAAGATAAATAAAATGTAAAGAACCCTTCTAAAAGCTAGTTATATTCTGAATAATAGAATACCTAGCTTGAGAAGAAAAATTACCCAAGTAGAACGTACTATTAGCTTGACTCACAAGTTGCCCGGATACAATCTCATAATTGTATAATAAATCCATAATATGCTGGAGGCTGGATCTGCTCCCTTTAGCAAAAATAACAATGTCATCAGCAAATCTCAAATGGGAAATCGTAATAAGAGCAGGAGTGGAATACGCAATAGCAGGGTAGTGAGAATATAAATGATTCAACCCTCTGGAAAGATGTTCTATAATAATAAAAATAAAAATGGTATAAAGGATCAGCTTGGCGCAAACCCCTCTAAGACTGAAAGAATCCCTTGGCAATGCCATTTACCATAACAAAAAACCATGGAGCAGTAGTGGCCCTACAAACCAGAGATATCTATCTATCAGAAAATCTAAAGCACCTAATCATCTAGAAAATAAATGGCCAAGGAATAAGGTTGTAAGCTTTAGCCATGTCAATTTTAAGCATAGTATTATGTCCCCAAATTTTACGATTTAAATCATGTACCATCTCCAAAGCTAAAAGTATATTATCATATACACTCTCTGCTAGGAACAAACCCACTCTATGAGGGAAAAGTAATCTATGATAATAGCATAATCTTAGTCAGTACCTTGTTATTAACATTGCAGAGATTGATGGGTCAGAAATTTACCTGAGTAGAGGGAGAAAAGTTCTTAGGTAACAATATAACAAAGGTAGTAAGAAATCTGTCAAGTCACTAATTGTCCCGAAAGCTTAAGCCATCAGGAAATGGGCCTCACAATGTGTATCAAGCTATTTCAACACTTCTTCTCACATGCAATCCCTAATTTACATGCGAAGTAGAGATAAGCAAACCAAATCAAATAAGTTGCACTAACATAAGCAAAGAAAGTGCACAATAATAAATAAAAATAAGATTCGAACCTAGGACCTCTTAAAACTAGAGCTCTAAAACCATGTTAAGTCACCAATTTTCCCAAAAGTTTAAGTTGTTAGAAAATGGGCCCAACAACATATATCAAGCTATTTTAAAAAAAAAAAAAAAGGCATATCTGAACCACCGAAATAATCTAAAACAGCAGTATGCAAATTATTTGCAATAATGTCCTGACAAGCCTGGTAGAATCGACTAGAAAACTCGTCAAGTCTCAGAGAACTATCAGAATCAATAGAGAAAACAGTCTATCTTACTTCATCTAGTGTCAGCACGTCACACAAACCATGTCATCTTCAGTAGTCACTGAAGAAGGAATAAAGTGGAAATCTAACTGATCAAACAGAGAAGTATCTCTAGAGAACTGAGAAGTGTGTTTAAAGAGAAGATTTTGAAAATAAGAAATAGTCGAAGAGTTAATCTCAGCACCATTTGTAATCCAATTACCCTCATCAGGTTGGATCCTATGAACAAACAAGATGTGGCTCTTCTTCTGAACCATTGCATAAAATAATTGAAAGTTTGATTCTTCCTCCCTTAGCCACCGAATGGGAGATCTCTACCTTAAAAAAGACTCCTCCTATAATAGAGCATGCATTAAGTTGGCCCTAGCCAAATGGAAAGAAGCTTTGTACTAATTAGAACCTAAGGAAGCATAAAGTCACTCTCTGTGTAACACTTCTTGCTCTGTTTACACAACTCTATGAAAAACATTCCCAAAGATAACTTTGTTCTAGTACTTCAGGTGATTCTTAAGGCAAATAAGCTTTTACTGAAAGGCTATCATACCCCTAGAAGTCACAGGCATCATCTATTTTTGCTTAATTACCTCCATAATATCAGGGTGCTTGAGCCAGGCATGTAAGAATTTAAACTGGCCGGGCCTCCAGCTTGACCAGTACCATAGGATAAAAGTAAAGACGAGTGGTCAAAGCCAATTTGGTTTAGATGAGAAACTTTTAAACATAAAACATAAGGCTCCTCAATAACTATTAATGATAACTCTATTCAATCTGTGCCAAGAATACTCATTTGTCCAAGTGAATGGACTACTTTCAAAGCCTGCATCCTCTAATTCACACTCCGAAAAAGCCAAATTAAATTTATCAGTGGCTAACTAAAGCTATGGATAACCCCTAACAACTTCAAAATGCTATTGAACTACATTAAAATCTCCCCTCACCATCCAAGTACCATCAAGTCTAATAGAAAGATCAGTCAAGACATCCTACAGTGCAAAACGAGGAGGAATGGAACATTTAGTGTAAACATATGAAATGTAAATAGGGTTTGGAAGAGAATAATGACCGACCTTGGAGTGCACCACTTTGGCCCAAATTCTGAATAATCTTAACACTGAAAGGTTGAGACCAAAAAATCCAAATCTTCCCACAAGCAAAACCAAAAGAGTGATCCATACCCAGTTTATTTCTAATCAGCTGCAAAAGATTGTTACTACCAAAAGGCTGCAAAATGCAAAGAAGCTACAGATGGTGAGCTCTGATAATACGATTAAGTCTTCTAATAGAGAAAGCTTAGGCAATCCCCCTAATGTTTCAAATAAGAGACTTAATTAGCATAAATTTTGAGATCTCTTACAGAATATAGTAGATGAAATCTTACCACCACTTTTTTTTCCCCTATTTTCTACTACTATTGGGAATTTTCTAACCAATGTGTTTGGACCGCCAAAGAACAAGCTAAAACCCTCTTCATCAATATTACCAGAGAGAATATCAATAGAAATAGACCAACCATTATTTTGAGTATCACCAATTAATGCCTCAGGGTCCGAGGCAAGGTTATCATCCATCACATTATCTGACTCATCATTATTAGAAGCATCATCTACTGAATGGGAATTAAAAATGACCAGACGGGACCATCAGGTTGTTGGGAATATCATCTGATTGCAAATTAAGAATAACATTATAAGCATTACCTAAGTATAGTACTATGGTAGCAACAAGAGCCCCATATTCAGCTGAAGTAGTAGATACAGTAGCTTGAATGATAGGGAGAGTAGAAGTAGTAAGAGTGGCATTAATTGTACAACCCGCAACTTGAGTGCCAGTATCTGACCTTGATGAGAAAGAAATATCTTATTTTCTTGCAACAGTGGTGGAGACAGGGATTCCATTATTATAGTCACTGCTAGGTCAAAGGATGATAGAATTTCAAATTTATTTTGTTTTTCTTGTGTTGCTTTCTGAGTAGTTTTTGACACATAGTGAAGATTCTTTTTTTGGGCTAATTTTTTTTCCCCAATCTTGTCTTTGTTTTTAGCTTCCTTGTGTTGTGAAACCTTGGCCTTGTCTTCTTTGGCCTAAACTCCCTGAACTTTGTTGGATTGATTTTTCTTCAATGTTGGATTAGCTATGTAAGAATCATCTATGACATGTTCTAAGTGCTTCCAGGCAAAGGAGTATATTGGTTTTTTTCAACTATCACATCTTGATAAAAGCCTAAGTTTTCTTCCCCGATCCAAACTCTGTTGAGAAAAGGTTGAGGGACGTCACATTCAACAAACACCTTAGCCCCTGTAGGTGTGTTAAGTATAACTATGACATGATCAACCTAGAGAGGCTTGCCCAATACAGCTACAGTTGAGAAGAGGGAATGCTTGCTATTCATATATTGGACAGGTAAATGTGAAAAAGAAATCCAAACCGGCACAATGGGGGATTCTTCCGAACAAAAAATATTGGTGGACCATTTGAACATGCCCATGGTATAATTATGAACATGCCAAGACTCTCTAACCCTCAGTCTTGTATAATCCTCTTCCAATTAAGCTTAATGAGGACGTATCATTGGTGTATCAACGAAACTTGAAAATCATCTTTAAGCCCCAACGAAGCAAAGAATTGTCGAATCATGATCATCGTAGGCCGGCCACATGAAAATTTTCCTATTAATGATAATTTAAATGGCTCAGCCAAAATCACCAAATCTTCTATAATAAAACATCATTGTCAGTTCACCTGTGTAGTAAATGACAAGTTTGATTGGAATATCACAGATGTCAGCTTTGGCATTGGCTACAGCATCTATAAAGGACTTAGGTGGCATGGGCATATCACTTTCAAGTGCAAGGGTTGGTAAATTTTGGGATGACAAAGGTCGGGGTGTTAGTTTTTGGGCTGGTTCAATGTGGATGTAGAGTTTCCATTTTTGAATTTTGCGATTTCAATTTTTAAGTTGTGATTACCATTCTTGGTAACTAGGTGAGATGGATTAGGATTTTGGGATTTGAATTTAGAAATCCTCAAATTACAGTTAGGGTTTTGCAATGAGAATTAGGGATTTCATTTAGTGCATTAGTGTGCTCAATTTGGGAATTGGATGGGGTAGTTATGAAATTATCCAAACTAGGGATAATACATATTAGAACTGGGGTTCTCAGTTGGATGTTGAAAATTAGGAATTGTTTAGAAGTGTTACCAATGTTGTTGACACTCGTTGTGGAGGCTTAGTAGAGTGATCAACTTTTTTAGAACATAAGATATTATTTGTCTTTAGGACAAGAGGCTGAACGTTATCCATGGAAGGTTATTTGAAGTTTAAAGAAAATATTTTTATACATAATGTAGATGACCTTCAGGAAGAAGTAGTCCGGGAGTTTCATCATTTGAGATTTATAGTACATCCTAGTGGAACTAAAATGTACAAAGACTTGGGACATTAGTATTAGTGGAGTGGTATGAAGAATGATATAACAAAAATTGTGTCTCGTTGCCTAACCTATCAGCAAGTAAAGGCTGTGCACCAGACATCGATTGGTTTTTTTCAAGCATTGCCAGTGGCATAGTAGAAGTGAGACCATGTGACCATGGATTTTATGATAGATTTGTCATGGACTTGTAAGAGACATAATGCTATTTGGGTGATTGTGAACCAATTGACTAAATTAGCTTAGTTTCTACTTGTGTGGAATAAGGATTATATAGAGGAACGGTGCCAACTCTATATTCATGCAATTATTCAGTTACATGGTACACCTTTGTCAATTGTGTCAAACCAAGACCCAGTATTCACAGTATAGTTTTCGCAGACTTTGTTGAAGGCACTCAGGACTCAATTGTATTCAATACAGTATTTCATCCATAGACTAATAGGCAGTCAAAGTGGAATATTTAGATTTAAGAGATTATGTTTAGGTCTTGTGTGTTGACTTTGGAAGGAAATTAGGAGAGCCATTTGCCATTGATTGAATTTGTTTATAATAACAATTATCAGATGAGTATTGGTATGACTCCGTATGAAGCTTTATAGGTACCACCTTGCAAATCTCTTTTGTGTTGGACAAAAGTTGAAGAGTTTGTGACGGTTGTACCTAACTTAGCCAAACAAGCATAAAAAAATAAAAAAAATAAAAAAATCAAATGATCCGAAAGAGACTTTTGACAGCTCAGACTAGACAAAAAATTTATGCTAATAAATGGAGATGGCCGTTGGAGTTTTAGGTTGGTGATTTTGTATTTTTGAAAGTTTCATCGTGACAAGATATTGTTCGGTTTAGAAAACATGATCATATCAAAACGCATCATCATGATAAAAGATAATCATATACATCATTAATAAAATAATGTATCTCAAAATATTGGTCATTATATTTATTTATTTTTAATGAATTGGTTTATTTGTGGTACATCCTTATGATATTTATAATATTATAATATTATATTTCAGTCTTTTATGGTATTCTTATTATTATTGCTTTAGTTGTGGTTAGCTCTAATTGGGTTGGATATATGTATGATGTGTTGTTTTATTTGCATTCTTAGATTCTTTAGGTTGCACTCTAAGGTTGCAGGATTTGGGGCATGAGCATTCTTAGGTTCTTTAGGTTGCGTCTAGGATTGTAAGATTTGGGGGCTGGGTTGCAATGCTATGCCTTTGATCTAATGTTGATTGGGATTGGAGTTATGACACAAAATAGATCTTAGATGATAAAGTCCTAGTTTTTCTCGGACTCTTTAAAGGCGATAGATTATTAGATTGACCCGAAAGATTCAAGTTTGCAGTTATATATATATATATAAATGTTGAGCAAGTAAGAAGAAAACAAACCTGATGTCCCTTGAAGAGATATATTCAACTCAAAATGCTTAACAGATAAGAGTTGTAAACTAAGAGAACAATTAGAACTCTTCATTGGTTACACCTTGATAAGATAGTATATATATTATATACATAGGTGAACAAGCGAGAGAGAGAGAGATACGAGGACAAGAAAGAAGAAAAAGAAAGTGATAGAGTTATAGGGAAATAGTAGTCTGACAGTTTGTCTTGTTTTTATGAGAGTAGTTTAAATTGTCTATTTATACTGTTATAAAGTGAACGCTGTCAGTTATGGTGAAGTTTCTATCTTTAAAATTGATAAAAATATCTTTAAAACTAAATATGCATATACATACATATATATATGTGTGTGTGTGTGTGTGTGTGTGTGTGTGTGTGTGTGTGTTACTTTTAAAAAATAAGGATATAATAGTTAATTTACAATATTTAAAAATTTAAAAATTTTGTTATGATGTTCAAATTTAAAAACAATTAAGATATAATTTCTATTTCATAATTATCCTTATCCATTTTATATTAACAAAAGTAATCCAAAAACTAAATACACATTCACTTTTTAAAAATATATCAATATATATATATATATAAATGTTAAAAAAAAAAAATCACAAGCATCACATGTAGTATATTATAGTTTACAGTTTCGTTCAATTCTTGAATTATCAAAAATCGGGCCCGTTTGGTAATACTATCACATGTAGTATCTATTTTTTTTTTTTTTGGGTTTTTGTTGTCATTTTTTTTTTCCTTAAATAAAAGTGAAACTGCATTTGGAAATACATTTTTATTTATAAGTATTAATTTTTTTATCTTCAAGAAATATTTAATTTTATTAGTTTTTAAATATTTAATAAAATTTAAAAATATATTTTATATTAATTTAATTTAATAATATTATTCATTAAAAGTAACTGAAAAAATATAAATATTATATCATTTAATCTAGTAAATATAAAATATATTAATTATAATTTCATTATTTTATTTACTAAAATATAATTCATAATAATTTAAATAATTTGATTTTGAAATTTATTAAAAATATATTTACTAAAATATATTTAATATTATTAAATTAAATTAATTTTATTATTTATTAAAAATAATTTAATATAATTTATTTTATATTTATTAAATTTAATAGATTAAATTAATTACTAAATTAAAAAGTCATAGTTAAATTAAATTATATTTTTTTCAAAATAATTTAATAAAATAAATTTTATATCGATTAAATTAATTATGGAATTAAATTAAATTAAATTAATTTTTATTTATTAGAGATAATTTAATAATAAATATCATATTAATTAATTTAATTAATAATAAATTAAATTTAATTATTTATTAAAATAAATTAGTAAAATATATTACAGATTAATTTAGATATTTATTTAATTACATTATATTATTTATTAAAAATAATTTAATTTAATAAGATATTTGAATAAAATAAATTATATTAATATGACACAACAAAAATAGATAATGTGTTAAAATTACCAAAACTATTTGCAGCAGAAAAAAAAGTGTTAAAACATTTTTTTTCTACGTTTTTCTGTTTAAGTTTTCATTTTTGGAAACAAAAAAATATAAATAGATTTAATAATTATGGTTTTGTTGTTAGTTTATAAAATTTTGAAAATATAAATAGAAAAACAAAAATAAAAACGTTTGGTAACCTTAGGCCCCGTTTGGTAACGTTTCAGTTTTCTGTTTTTCTGTTTATGTTTTCAAAAATTTGTAAACAGACAACAAAAACTTGTTTGTTAAATCTGTTTCCGTTTTTTTGTTTCCAAAAAAATGAAAACTTAAAC
>QLOD02000024.1:17552275-17568296 GCA_003260245.2 Sideroxylon spinosum | reverse complement strand
AAGTGCTCGTACAATAGGATTGTGGACCCGATTGTATAACATGGACACTGCCACTTCAATTTTGTTTTTATTAGTACTGGAATCTTAACATGGACACTCCCACTTCAATCTTGTCTTCCAGCTCTGCTCTCTCCATCTTAATTCCTCTCTCTAAAACCCAGGTGAGGGTTCCGTTACAAATTCAAAACAATCTTGTGAGCAACAGGCGTTATTGATGGTATTTAATTGCTAATTTGCATTGGTTAATCATATATTTTATTACCCTTTTCTCCTTTTCACCTTCCCTAAGCCTTTATTTTTCTTTGTACTATGCATGAAAAATCAGGCATTGCTCTGTCTCATTTTCACTTTTTCTATGTTTATATTTTCTTTTCCAATTATATACTAATAAATATGATAATATACACTTGAGTTCTGTGCGTATTGCAATATACGTAGAAAGTTGCTTTGTTTTACACTGCTCTACCTTTTCTCTCTGATGCATTTTCTGCTGTTTTTTGGGCACCATCATCATCATTTCTTGAAATAGTCTTATGAAACTAACAAAACTCAACCCATTTAAATTTTATAGTTTAAGGCGAAGTTATGATTTTGGACTGAAATGGTCAAACTCTTCTTTTTAAACATAGTTATACTATCATCAATAAAATGTCTCCGTATTTTTTTTTTCTTTTCCCGATGAACAAATTTTGTGTTATTGAATTTTCATTAATAAAAATTTATTTTCTTTCAGTTTCCAGTTTGAGTGAATAAAAATATTAAGATTTTTCTATTTGTTGGGTTCAAGACTGGTTGCCATAATTTAATCTAGACATGTATAGTTCTTAGCCCAATCCTTTGAATTATATAATTGGATAAGTAATTTATGCCCAATCATATCCTTTTTTTCGTGCTCAAACCGATAATTCCAACCTTACCTATCCTAGGCCCACTCTCGATGTCTCCACTTCAAATTGGATCATGGCTTACCACTCTTCTCTCTCCACTGTATGCATAGTATAAATATCAAGTTAGGTCTAATACGTAGAATATTTGAGTTCGACTCAATTAAAATTTTAATTGAAAGTTTAGTCTGTCAAATTTAAATATATTTTGAAATTAAAAAAAATATTTAATTAAATTTAAATAACTTACTACTCTGTTCAACACAACTCATTGGCACCCTACTTATGGACTATGATGCGAAACAAAGATTTTGAGTATTATACCGAAATAAATTTTGGCCATATGGATTTTTAATATGGAAATAAGTGATCTTGGGTATAACAAAGGAGTTGAGAACAATGTTTTTTTACTATATTTGATTGGAGAGATTTGATGACGTGGTATAAGTAATACCATATAATAATAGATGAGATTGAAAATAACACGAGATTAGCTTTATTTTTAAGGTTAATTTTTTTATTGTTTGGTTTGTAGTATATAAAATAAGATAAAAAAATATGGTATGATATGAAATGTGACAAGAAAAAAATTTGGACTTCTAGATTTTGGCAAGAAATAAAACTGGAGTTAGGGGATATGTCATTCCACTCCTCTATAGTATTACTTATCCCCATTTTGTAAGGTACAAAGTCCAATCTAGAGTTTCAATATTGCAAAATAAATACATGATTAAAGTCTATTTAATAAAAAATGATAGGCTACATCTCTAATCTCCTAATCATATTCAGGAAACAAAAACAATTTTTGTGTAATAAATAAAAGTTGGGCCCACAAGCCATACCCATATTCAATATAATGATTTTTATGGGTGAATGTTGCATCATTTATTATTAGTAAACATGATCAAATAATTTTTATTATTAAATGTTATCAAATTTATAGATTTTCAAAAGGAACCCTTCAATACCATAGAATACTAAGTTATGACTTTTTGGGGAATAGATATGTAGAATGTAATGTATAAATTTTATTGAGTCCTAGCAGCCCTAATCATTCATACTCATGACACCAAGCAAAGTAAGGCAAAAGTTTAGAAATTAGAAGCATCCGAATTTGTTGATCTATAATGCATGATTTGCTTTACAAGGACGATATGAAAAATCAATTGGGTGATTGGAATAAGATATTTGTCAATTTCGAAAATGTGAAAATGTGTCAATTTCTATTAATACTATTATTTATTCTTATAACTTTGTACTAAATTTGTGAAATGTGGTCAAAACATAATCTGCATGTTTATTTAGCCAGGAAATTTCAATCTACATGTTTTGGTGAAATAATTTTTGTATGCCATAACTCTCTTAAAATTTAGTAAATACTGGGAATCAGAGGACTAAGCCATATGATATTTTAGTGTCTGTTTATGGGGGGAAGGATACTTGAATTAGTGGTTTATTTTTTTCATCAATCTTGAAAAAAATATCAATCATGTTAGGTGAAGACAAGCTAACTTCGGGCGTCAAGCATTCCTAATGAAGGCGACCTAACTCTAGGCATCGAGTATTCTGAGTGAAGGAATCGACAATTCCGGTTATTGAGTATTTCGATTGAAGACGAACCAATACCGAGTGTCGAGTATTTTTAGTGCAAAGTTGAACCTCATACCTATTTCACCTCATAATTCATTAATCTTCTCACCATGTTTGGACGATCAGGTTAGGTGAAGACCAGCTAACTCTGTGTGGTGTTTTTTGAGTAAAAACTAACACACTCTGGGTGTCGAGTATTTTCCTATAGCGTTGAATGTCGTTCGCTCTTCCCATCACGATCCATAGATCTACTAACCATCTTTAGGAGGTCCGATGAATAGTTGAAGACAAGCCAACTCTGAGTACCATTTTTTTTTTTTTGGGTGAGTTTGGATGTCAAGTTTTTATCATGAAGATTAGCCAACTCCAGGTGTCAGGTATTCTTATTACTACGCAAACCTTCTTCCTCTTACCCCATTATAATTTGTTGATTTACTCACAATCTCCTAGGGGTCGCATTAGGTGAAGACAAGCTAACTTTGGGCATCGTGTATTCTAAGTAAAGAGTAGCAATATTGTGCGTCGAGTATTCTGAGTAAAGAATTGCCAGCTCTGCTTGTAATGCATTCTGAGTGAAAACGAGCCAATTTCAGGCGTCGAGTATTCCAAGTGAAGAACCACCAGCTCCGTGTGTCGAGTATTCTGATTGAAAAAGAGCTAACATCAGGTGTTCAGTTTTTTTGGGGTAGCGTTGAACCCGTACCTCTTTCCCTTCAATTCATTGATCTTCTCACCATCTCTGGGCGATCGGGTTAGGTAAAGACCAGTCAACTCTATGTGTGTGTTTTTGAGTGAAGATCAACAAACTCTAGGTGTCAAGGATTTTTCCTATAGCTCCGAATTTTGTTCACTTTCTTCTCATCACAGTTCATTGATTTACTAACCATCTTAAGGCAATCAGATGAGCTAAGGACGAGAAAATTTCAATTATCGACTTTTTTTGGTAAGTTCGGATGTTGAGTTTTCTACATGAAGATCAAATAACTCTGAATGTCAGGTATTCTTATTGTACCTCAAATATTGTTCCTCTTATCTTGTCATAATTCATTTATCCACTCACCATCTTCGGGTGGTTGCGTTAGGTGAAAACAAGCTAACTTCGAGCGTTGAGTATTCTGAAGGAAGACTATCCAACTCTAGATGTTAAGTCTTCCAAGTGAAGAATCACCAGCTCTGCACGTCAACTAATCTGATTTCAGACAAGCCATTGCTAGATGTCGAGTATTCTTAGTGTGGTGTTGAACCTTATACCTCTTTCTCCCTTGTAATTCAGTGATCTTCTCATCACCTTCAGCAAGTCGCATTAGTTGAAGACAGGCTAACACCGAGCGTCGAGTATTCCAAGTGAAGACCAGTCAACTCTGGGCATCGAGTATTCCTAGTTAAGAATCGACAGCTTTGCGTGTGGAGTATTTCGAGTAAAGACAAGCAAACTTCGGCCATCAAGCATTCTGAGTGAAGAACCGCCAGCTCTACGTGTCAAATATTCCAATTGAAAAAGAGCCAATACCATATGTCGAGTATTTTTAGTGCAGCTTTGAACCTTATACCTGTTTTTCCCTCACAATTCATTGATCTTCTCATTATCATCGAAGATCGGGTTAGATGATGAGCAGCAAACTCCATCTGTCGTGTTTCTTGAGTGAAGACCGATACACTCTAGGTGTCGAGTATTTTTCTTATTGTTTTGAACCTCGTTCTCTCTCTTCCCATTGTAATTTGTCAATCTACTCACCATCTCTGGGTGGTTGAATTAACTAAAGACAAGCCAATTCCGGGTATTGATTTTTGTTTGTGCTAAGTTTGGATGTCAAGTTTTCTCGAGAATGTTAGGTTAACTTTGGTTGTCGACTATTCTAAGTACATTACAAACCTTGCTCCTCTTACCCCTGTCGCAATTCGTTAATATGCTCACGATCTCCAGGTGATCGCGTTAGGTAAAGATAAGTTAACTCGAGGCGTCGGGTATTTCGAGCGAAGACGAGCCAACTCGAGGCGTCAAGTATTCTGAGAGAAGAACTAAAAGCCCCGTATGTCAAGTGTCCGATTGAAGACGAGCCAATATCGGGTGTCGAGTATTTTTAGTGTAGCATTAAACCTCAATACCTATTTCACTTTGTAATTCATTAATCTTCTCACCTTCTTCAGGTGGTCAGGTTAGGTGAAGAATAGCCAACTCCATGTGATGTTTTGAGTAAAGGCCAACAAAATCTAGGTGTCGGGTATTTTTTTTATTATGCCAAACTTTATTCTCTCTCTTCCTATCGTAATTCGTTGATCTACTCACCATCTCTGGGTGGTCCGATTAGCTGAAAATGAGCCAAGACTGTGTATCAATTTTTTTTGATAAGTTCAGATGTTGAGTTTTCATCATTAAGATCTACCAATTCTTGGTGTCAAGTTTTCCTAGTGCACTGCAAAACTTGTACCTCTTTCCAATCATAATTCATTGATCTGCTCATCATCTCCAACTGGTCGCATTAGGTAAAGACAAGTAAACTTCGGGCATCAGGTAATTTGAGTGAAGACCAGCCAACTTCAGCCATCAAGTATTCCAAGCGAAGAACCACTAGCTATACATGTCGAGTGTTCTGATTAAAAGATGAGCTAACCGGGTGTCAAGTATTTTAGTGCAGTATTGAACCTTTTACCTCTTTCCCTGTCACAATTCTTTGATCTTTTTACCATCTCCAGGGGGTTAGGTAAAGACATGCTAACTCCAGGCGTTGAGTAATCTGAGTAAAGAACCGCCAACTCCACGTGTAGAGTATTCTGAGTAAAGTCAAGCCAACTCCAAGCATCGAGTATTCCAAGAGAAGAACCGCTAGCTCTGTGTGTCGAGCATTCCAATTGAAGACTAGCTTGTCGAGTACTTTAGTGTAGTGTTGAACTTCATACCTATTTCAACTCATAATACATTAATTTGCTCACCATCTTTAGGTGATCTGGTTAGGTGAAGACCAATCAACTCTGCGTGATGTTTTTTGAGTAAAGATCAGCAAACTCTAGGTGTTGAGTATTTTGTCTATACCGTCAACTCTCGTTCACTCTTTTTCCATTGCAATTCATTAACCTACCCACAATCTCTAGGTGGTTCGATTAGCTGAAGACAAACCAACTTTGGGCATCGTTTTTTTTTTTTTTTTTTAAGTTCAGATGTCGACTTTTCTACATAAAGATCACCTAACTTCGCGTGTCTAGTATTCTTAGTACAGTGCAAACCTTGTACCTATGAACTCGCCACAATTCGTTGATCTGGTCATCATCTCCGAGTGGTCACATTAGGTGAAGATAAGGAAGCTTCGAGCATCGAGTTTTTTGAATGAAAAACAACCAACTCAGAGCGTCGAATATTCCAAGTGAAGAACTGCCAACTTCACATGTCGTTTTTTACGATTGATGACAAGCCAACATCAGGTGTCGAGTATTTATAGTGCAACACTGAAACTTGTATCTCTTTTGCCCTTGTAATTCATTAATCATCTCACCATCTCCAGGGGTTCACACTAGGTGAAGACGGGCTAACTTTGACCATCGAGTATTCCAATTAAAGACTAATCAACTCCGAGCGTCGAGCATTTCGAGTCAAGAACCACCAGCTCCACGTGTCGGGTATTTCAAGTGAAGAACCACTAGCTCTGCATGTGGAGTATTCCGATTGAAAACAAGCCAATATAAGGTGTTGATATTTTTATTACATCGTTGAACCTCGTACCACTTTCCCTTCATAATTCATTGATCTTCTCACCAGCTTCGAGCGGTCAGGTGTGGTGAAGACCAGCCAACTCCGTGTGTCGTGTTTTTTATGTGAAAACCAACAAACTCTAGGTATCGAGTATTTTTCTTACTGTGCTAAACCTTATTCGTTTTCTTCCTATGACAATTCATCGATTTACTTACCATTTTTTGGTGGTCCGATTAGCTGAAGAAGAGCAAACTCTAGGTTTTGAATTTTTTTGGTAAGTTCAGATGTCAAGTTTTCTATGTGAAGATCAACCAACTCTGGGTTTCGGGTATTCTTAGTGTAGTGTGAACTTTGTCCATTTTATCCCGTCACTATTCGTTGACATGTTCACCTTCTCCAAGTGGTCACATTAGGTGATAACAAGCTAACATTGGGCGTTGAGTATTTCGAGTGAAAACCAACCAACACCGGGAGTTGAGTATTCCAAGTGAAGAACCACTAGCTCCGTATGTCGAGTTTCAGATTGAAGACAAGCTAATACTTGGTATCGAGTATTCTTAGTCCAACATTAAACCTTATACCTCTTTTCCCCTAGCAAATTCATTGATTTCCTTACCATTTTTAGGGGGTCACTTAAGGTAAAGACAGGCTAACTTTGAGCAATGAGTATTCTGAGTAAAAACGAGCCAACTACGCAGCGTGTCGAGTATTCTGACAAGCAAAAACTGGGTGTCAAGTATTGTTAGTACAACATTAAACCTCGTACCTATTTCACTTCATAATTCATTAATCTTCTCACCATCTTCAAGTGATCAGGTTAGGTGAAAACAAGCCAATTCTATGTGGTATTTTTGTAGTAAAGGCCTACAAATTCTAGGTGTGGAGTATTTTTCTTGTAGTGACGAACCTCATTCATTCTCTCCCCATCGCAATTCATTGATCTACTCTCCATCTCTGGGCAGTCTGATTATCTGTAGACGAGTAAACTCTAGGTATTGATTTTTTCTGGTAAGTTTGGATGTCGAGTTTTGTACTTGAAGATCAGCCAAACTCCAGGTGTCTAGTATTCTTATTGTAACACAAACCTTCTTCTTCTTTTCCCATCACAATTTGTTGATTTGCTCACTATCTTTGGGGGTCGCATTAGGCAGAGATAAGCTAACTCAGAGAGTCGAGTATTCTGAGTGAGGACTAGCCAACTCAGGGCATTGAGTGTACTAAGTGAAGAACCGCTAGCTCCGAGCGTCGAGTATTCCACGTGAAGAACTGTTAGCCCAGTGTGTCGAGTATTACGATTAAAGACAAGCCAACACTGGGTGTCGAGTATTTATCGTGCAGCATTGAACCTTATACCTCTTTTCCCTTTGCAATTCATTGATCATCTCACCATCTCGAGGGGTCACGTTTGGTAAAGACAGGCTAACTTTGGCAGTCGAGTATACTAAGTGAAGTCCATTGAACTTTGAGATTCGAGTATTCCGAGTGAAGAACCGCTAGCTCCGCAAGTCGAGTGTTTTGAGTGAAAACCAGCCAACTCTGGGCTTTAAGTATTCTAAGTAAAGAATCACCAACTTCGCGCGTTGAGTATGTCGATTGAAAATGAGCCAATACCAGGTGTTGAGCATTCTTAGTACCGTGTTTAACCTCATGCCTCTATCCCCCTCATAATTCATTAATTTTTTCACCATCTTCCTACGGTCGGGTTAGGTCAAGACAAGCCAACTCCATCTGTCATGTTTTTTGAGTAAAGAACAGTAAAGTTTGGGTGTCGAGTATTTTTTCTGTAGCACCGAACCTCATTCACTCTCTTCTCTTAGTGCAGCGTTGAACCTTGTACTTCTTCTTTTCTTTCAGTTCCTTGATCTTCTCACCATCTCTAGGGGTCACGTTAGGTAAAGACTGGCTTACTTCGAGTGTCAAGTATTTTGAGTAAAGACCAATTAACTCTCGGCTAAAGACGAGCCAACTCCAAGTGTTGAGTATTCTGAGTGAAGACAAGCCAACTCCACGTGAAGAATAATCGATTGTAGACGAGCCAACTCCCGATGTTGAGTATTCTTAGTGCAACGTTGAACCTCATACATCTTTCCCCTTGTAATTCATTGATCTTCTCACCATTCTCTTGGGGTTCGAATTAAGTAAAGACCAGCAAACTCCGTGTGTCGTGTTTTTTAAGTAAAGACCAGTAAACTATGGGTGTTGAGTATTTTTCTTATAGCGCTGAACCTTGTTCACTCTTTTCCTATCGTAATTCGTCGATCTAATCACCATCTTTAGGCGGTCCAATTAGTTAAAGATGAGTCAACTCTATCTAACGATTTTGTTTTGGTAAGTTCAGGTGTCCAGTTTTTGTCTTAAAGATCAACCAACTCTTGGTGTCTAGTATTCTTGGTGCAGCACAAAATTTATTCCTCTTATCCCGTTGTAATTCGTTGATCTGCTGACCATCTTCAAGTGGTTGCATTAGGTGAAGACAAGCTAACTATGTGCATCGAGTATTCCGGGAGTGAAGAACGGCTTTGCGTTTTAAGTATTTTGTGTTAAAACAAGCCAACTCCTAGCGTTAAGTACTCTGACTATGGAACTATCAGCTCTGTGGGTTGAGCATTCTGATTAAAGATAAGCCAATACTGGGCATCGAATATTCTGAGTGAAGACTAGTCAACTTCGAGTATTTTGAGAGAAAAATAACCAACTCCGGGCATTGAGTATTCTGAATAAAGAATCACCAGCTCCACATGTTGAGTCTTTCAAGTGAAGACGAGCCAACTCCAAGCATCGAGTATTTCGAGTGAAGAACCGCTAGCTCCGTATGTCGAGCATTCGTGTGAAGACAAGCCAACTTAGGGCATCGAGTATTCGGCATGAAAAACTACCCGCTCGACATGTTGAGTATTCAGATTGAAAACAAGCCAGCACCCAATGTCGAGTATTTTTAGTGTATCATTGACCCTTGTACCTCTTTCCCCTTGTAATTCAATGATCTTCTCTCCATCTTCGGGCAGTCGAGTTAGGTGAAGACCAGCCAACTTCGTGTGTTATGTTTTTTTATTAAGATTAACAACTCTATGTCGAGTACATTTCCTATGTCTTCGATCTTCATTCGTTTTTTTTCCATCTCAATTCGTTGATCTACTCGCCATATCTAGGCAGTCAGAGTAACTGAAAATTAGCCAACTCTAGATATTGATTTTTTTAAGGTAAGTTTAGATGTCGAATTTTCTACTTGAAGATCAGCCAACTACAAATATCAGGTATTCTTAGTGCAATGCAAACCTTATCCCTCTTATCCAGTCATAATTCGTTGGTCAACTTGCCATCTTTGGGTGGTCGAGCTAACTAAAGACAAGCTAATTCTGGGCGTCGAGTATTCTGAGTGATCACTAGCCAACTCTGGGTGTTGAGTATTTAAGTGAAGAACCAACAGCTTCGCACATCTAGTAATTTGACTGAAGAAGAGCCAACTCCGGGTGTTTAGTATTTTGAGTGAAGACGAGTCAACTCCGTGTGTAGAGAATTTGACTGAAGATAAGCCAACACCACGTGTCGAGTTTTCTTAGTGCAGCGTTGAACCTTGTACCTCTTTCCTCATCGTAATTCATTGATTTTCTTACCATCTCTGAGGGTCGAATTAGGTGAAGACTAGCAAACTCTGTGTGTAATGTTTTTTGAGTAAGGACCAATAAACTCTAGGTGTCAATTATTTTTCTTGTAGCACTGAACCTCGTTCAATCTTCTCCCATTGTAATTCGTCGATCCACTCACTATCTCTGGGCTGTTGAATTAGTTGAAGATGAGACAACTTTGGGTGTTGATTTTTCTTTGGTAAGTTTGGGTGTCAGTGTTTGACTAAAAAATCAACCAACTCTGGGTGTCGGGTATTCTTAGTGCAGTGAAAACCTTATTCCTCTTATCCTGTCATAATTCGTTGATCTGATGACCATCTTTGAGTGGTTGCATTAGGTAAAGACAAGCTAATTGCAAGCATTATGTATTCCGAGTGAAGAATCGCTAGCTCCACATGTCGATATTCTGAGCTAAGACGAGCCAACTCCAAGCGTTGAGTGCTTTGACTGAAGAATTGCCAGCTCTATCGCTCAAATATTCCAATTAAAGATGAGCCAACACCGAGTGTTGAGTATTTCGAGTGAAGACTAGTCAACTCCGAGCTTTGAGTATTCCGAGAGAAGAACCACCAATTCCTAGCGTCGAGTATTCTGACTAAAGAACCACCAGCTTCGTGTTTTGAGTATATCGAGTATAAACGAGACAACTCTAGGCAACGAGTATTCCCAGTGAAGAACCACCAGCTCCATGTGTCGAGTATTCTTGTGAAGACAAATCAACTTGAGGCATCGAGTATTCAGCATGAAGAACCACCCACTCCATGTGTCAAGTATTCCTATTAAAAATAAACCAACACCAGCTGTCGAGTATTTTTAGTGCATTGTTGACCTTCTTAACTTTTCCCCTTATAATTCATTAATCTTCTCTTTATCCTTAGGCGATCGGGTTAGGTGAAGACCAGCCAACTTCATGTCTTGTGCTTTTTTAAGAAAGACGAACAAATTCTTGGTGTCGAGTATGTCTCCTATAGCATCGATCCCCCTTTACTCTTTTTCCATCGCAATTCATCGATCTACTTGTCATATCTGGGTAGTCAGAGTAGCTGAAAATTAGCTAACTCTAGATATCGATTTTTTTTTTTTTGGTAAGTTCAGATGTTGAGTTTTCTACTTGAAGTCAGCCAACTTCAAGTGTCAAGTATTCTTAGTGCAGCACAAACCTTGTTCCTTTTATCTAGTCGTGATTTGTTGGTCTATTTGCTATCTTTGGGTGGTCAAGTTAAGTGAAGACAAGCTAACTCTGGGTGTCAAGTACTTCAAGTGATGGCTAGCCAACTCCAAATGTTGAGTATTTTAGGTAAAGAACCAATAGCTCTACATGTCTGGTATTTTAACTAAAGATGAGTCAACTCTAGGCATTGAGTACTCTGAGTGAAGACGAGCCAACTCCAGGTGTAGAGTATCCGATTGAAGATGAGCCACCATCGGGTGTTGAGTATTCTTAGTACAACGTTGAACCTCGTACCTTTTTCCCCCTTGTAATTCATTGATCTTCTCACCATCTATGAGGGGTTGAGTTAGGTAAAGACTAGTAAACTTCGTGTGTCATGTTTTTTTAGTGAAGACCATTAAACTCTACGTGTCGAGTATTTTTCTTGTAGCGCTAAAGCTCATCCATTTTCTTCCCATCGCAATTCATCGATCTACTCACTATCTTTGGGCGATCAGATTTGCTGAAGATGGGCCAACTCCGGCTATCAATTTTTTTTGGTAAGTTTGGGTGTTGAGTTTTTTCTATGAAGATCAACCAACTCCGGGAGTCAAATATTCCTAGTACAGTGCAGACCTTATTCCTTTTATCCCATCCCAATTCATTGATCTACTAACCATCTTTGAGTGATTGCGTTAGGTAAAGACAAGCTAACTACGAGTGTCGAGTATTTCGAGTGAAAATCAACCAACTTCAAGCATCGAGTATTTTGAGTGTAGAACCACTAGCTCTGCATGTCTAGTATTTCGAGTTAAGATGAGCCAACTCCGAGCGTTGAGTATTCTGATTGAAGAATTTCCAACTCCATGGTCGAGTATTCCGATTGACAATGAGCCAACACTAAGCATTGAGTATTCTGAGTGAATACAAGTTAACTTCAAGCTTCGAATATTCTAATAGAAGAACCACCAGCTTTTGGCGTCGAGTATTCTAAATGAAGAACCACCAGCTTTGCAACAAGACAACTCTGGGATCGAGTACTCCGAGTGAAGAACTACCAGCTTTGTGTGTTGAGTATTCCGTGTGAAGACGAGCCCGTTCTAAGCATCGAGTATTCTGTGCAAAAAATCACCCACTCCGCATGTTGAGTATTCCCATTGAAAACAAACCATCACCAGATGTTGAGTATTTTTAGTGCATCATTGAACCTCGTACCTCTTTCCCTTTGTAATTTAATGAACTTTTCACCATCTTCGGGCAGTCGGGTTAGGTGAAGACCAGCCAACTTCATGTGTTATGTGTTTTGAGTGAAGACCAACAAACTCTAGGTGTCAAGTATGTTTCCTATAGCGTCGATCCTCTTTCGCTCTTTTCCAATTACAATTTTTCGATCTACTCGCCATATCTAGGCAGTTGGAGTAAGTGAAAATTAGCCAACTCTAGATATCTAGTCTTTTTCTTTTGGTAAGTTTAGATGCCGAGTTTTTTGCATAAAGATCAACCGACTCTAGGTGGTAAGTATTCTTATTGCAACGCAAACATTGTTCCTCTTACTCCATTGTGATTTATTGGTCAACTTACCATCTTCAGGTGGTTAAGTTAACTGAAGACAATCTAACTCTGGGAATCGAGTATTCCGTATGATGGTAAGCTAACTTCGGGCATCGAGTATTTTAGTGAAAAACAACAGCTCTGTAAGTCTAGTATTTCGACTAAAGACGACCCAATTCCAGGCATTAAGTATTCTGAGTGAAGACGAGCCAACTCCATATGTAGAGTATCTGACTGAAGACAAGCCAACACCAAGTGTCGAGTATTCTTAGTGTAGCATTAAATATCGTACCTTTCTTCCCTTTATAATTCATTAATCTTCTCATTATCTCTAGGAGGGTCGAGTTAGGTGAAGACCAGCAAACTCCGTGTGTCATGTTTTTTGAGTGAAGACTAGGAAACACTGGGTGTTTTGTATTTTTCTTATAGCACTGAACTTCATTCGCTCTCTTTCCATCGTAATTCGTCGATTTACTCATCATCTTTAGGTTTTCGATTAGTTGAAGACTAGCTAACTCCGAGTATCATTTTTTTTAGTAAGTTCAGGTGTCAAGGTTTCAATTTAAAGATCAGCCAACTCTAGGCTTTGGGTATTCTTAGTGCAGTACAAACCTTGTTTCTCTTACATCATCGCAATTCGTTGATCTGCTCACTGTCTTTAGGTGGTCGCGTTGGGTGAAGAGAAGCTAACTCTGAGCATCGAGCATTCCGAATGAAGACCATCCAACACCAAGCGTCAAATATTCCAAGTGAAGAATTGCCAACTCCATGTGTCGAGTATTCCAAGTAAAGAACCACAAGCTTAGAGCGTATTCTGAGTTAAGACAAGCCAACACCTGGTGTCGAGTAGTCTTAGTGCTACATTGAGCCTCGTATACCCTCTCGTAGTTCAATGATCTTTTTACCATTTCCATGTGGTCGCGTTAGTTAAAGCCAGGCTAACTATGGGCGTTGAGTATCCCGAACGAAGACGAGCCAATTTCTGGCATCGAGTATTTCGAGTGAAAAAACACCAGCTCCGTGTGTTAAGTATTTCAACTGAAAATGAGCCAACTCCAACCATCAAGCATTTCAAGCGAAGAACCACCAACTCTGTGTGTCGAGTATTCCGATTGGAGATGAGCTGACACCAGGTGTCGAGTATTATTAGTGCAGTATTGAATCTCGTACCTCTTTTCCCATTACAATTCATTGATCTTCTCACCGTCTCCGTGTAGATATAATTGAATTTAAATTAAATGACAATAAAAATCATTAGCAGATATAATTGAGCTGATAAAGTAATACCTATAAACATAATGGGTTTAAGTATACAACCCATTAAACATTTTATTATTTTTCCTCCAATTAGAGCAAACGCTCAATTTCAAATTCAATCGAATCTTGATAATACATAAATAGCTTTCAACAAAACTTTTTAAGAAAACAAAAACTAGAGCAATCTTTTTAAGATAATACTCTAAATTAAAAATTAATTAAAGTACATGTTTATTACAGGAATAGATATATACACAAATATTGTGGACAAATATTTCTCGCTAAAATACTTTGGCCACTGTTTATATTCCTATAGTTCAATATATAATTATTATTATTCAATAAGTACCAATTTAATGGAAAATGCATTTCTATTATAGCAGCGTTATTTATTTTAAATTTAAATATTTTATTTAACTAAGGAATTTTTGATAAATTTTTAAAATAAAATCACAAATTTATAATTCATAAAAATATTTAAATATCAAAAATCTCACGAAACCCCTGCATCTACATCGACAAGAACATTTAATTAGGGTGCTTACTGATGCTGTTGTTAATTTAATAATTAATTAAATTTAATAGAGTATATTTTATATTTATTCACTAATTAATTAAGTTAATTAAATTAAATATATTAAATTATTTTAATTATATTGTTTATAAAAATAATTTAATTCAGTTTAATTTAATTTAATTAATTTAGTTATATTATCTACTATTTAAATTAATTTACATATATAATTTTTTAAAATTAATTAATATAATTCAATTATATTATCTATTATTTAATTTTATTTAATAAATTCAATTATGTTATTTATTGTTTAAATTAATTAATTTAATTTAATTATGCATTTATAATTATTTGGTTTAATAAAATATTTTATAAAATAATTCATGTTAATGTGATGCAACAAAATTTGATAAAATGTCAAAGTTAACAAAATATTTATTACATAAAAAAAAAAAAGTGAAAACACATGTTTTTAAACATTTTTTGTTTAAATTAAAAATAGATTTAACAAGCACGTTTTTGTTGCTTGTTTCCAAAAATTTGTAAATGAAAACAGAGAAATAGTAACCAAAACGTCCAATTAGGCCATTAATGTTTCAAAAAATTTAAATCAACCAAAGTTTTTATTACAAAATTAAATATTGAATAAAAAAATTTTATTTAATGGGTATAGTTGGGTTTATGAGTTTGATATAACCCATGTTTGTTTTTCTTTTTAAAGGTAATATAACCCATATTCAACTCTCCCATCAATAACCTATTGTTAAGTGGGTATGATTGGATTCAACACATCGAATCACAATCTATTTATAACGCGATCCAAGACAACCATTTGTCAGCTCCACCTTAAAAATCAAGAAAAAAGGTATATAATATTAATGATCTTCTCAATTTTTCTTTTCTTTTTCTTTCTTTCTCTCTCCTTATTTTCTTTGCTACGATCTAAATTATATGCATATCATTTTTCTTATTTTCATATGTTAATTACTATATAAATTTTTTTATAAAATAAAATAAAGAATTGCACCCAAAGGATAGTTTGTGATTTGATATCATAGTTACAACACAAATTAAACAAACTACAAATTTTGGTGAATGAAAATTTTGTTCAATAAGTTAGCATGAAAGAGAGAGATTAATGCAAAAGAACTACTTATTTATTTTTTGTAAACCAATTTTCAAAATGACACATTAACTTTAACTTTTTAAAAGTTCCACTAATTTTAATTGATACACTTTTTAAGAAAGAGCAAAAATGTGCGGTGATAAATTCAAAAAATGATTGAAGATTAGTGGATTTAATTTCACTGCCTTATAGAACTTGTCTAAGTACCAAGCTTTACTGATTTAACTTTTCAATTGCCTGCATCACTCTCTCTAGGCTGAGTCAAATTTAAGTGAAACAATAAAAATGGAAGTTTTTTGTTTCTCAAGAATAGTATATTAATGACTTGGTGAAAAATCTTGAAATGGACAAATACAAACTATTGTCTACTCACAATGCTCTTAGTGAGAACATTACAAAATAATGATGCTAAAAAGATAATTAAAAAGCCTTTAGAAATTTTGTTTGTCTTTTGATTTATGATAATTATACGAGGCTACATTATGCACTAGGTAAGCATTATTTTAAGATTCACGAATAAGCTTAGCTAACTCCCCCATGCAACAATTGAAAAGGATAGTAAGATATCTTTAAGAAACAAAGAAATAAGACACATCTTATACTAAAAATAAAAAGATTGTAAACGTGAATAGAAA
>QLOD02000024.1:17422142-17437434 GCA_003260245.2 Sideroxylon spinosum | reverse complement strand
GCGAAAGCCCTCCGACTCCTCAAAGGCACAATACTGACTCCTCAGTAGCTCTTGCTGAATCCACAGCGTGCTGAATCATCAGCGATCACGAACCACGAATCCGAACTCCTTCGGATCAAAAGATGAAAAGCTTATCTAAGCAATGGAGAGAAGAATAGACTTGAATAGCTCTTAACAATAATGATTATTCTCTCTATCTCTGGCTCTCTCTTGCTCTCTCTGGCTCTCTCAAACCCTAGATACGTCAAGTATATATATATGAGTGTAAAAACCTGCGTCAAAAAGAATCCAGAGCGGTAGAAGGAGAAGCCGAACATCACCTCGCGGGAAGGGCCCACCCGCGGCCTACCCGCGAGCTACCCGCGGCCTTCCCGCGGCTTCCCGCGGTCTTTCCGCACGACCACTCTGATAGATGTGGAACTCGGCTTTATCCCGCGACTAGGTGTGGTCTTCCAGCGGTCTTCCTGCGTTAATGCACATTTGGCTTTTTCCAACTCGTTTCAGACTTCTAAAAATATTTGGATAACTTTTCTTGAGACCTTTACACTTCTACTTGACTCAAGGCTATAGTGTCTTAGCCTACACTAAGTCTAAACATTACAGAACTCTGTTTTGACTATGGATTTGCCAACTTTACAATGTTGTCCCTAATAGTGAAAGTTGGGAATCGTTTTTAAATTGAACTAGTTCTTATCTTGAGTGAGAAATTAAGGTTGTGAGAAGTTTTTTAGGGCATTTTATAATGTTCAAGTCTTGGTGATGTTTGATTGGTGACCATATCGGAGTTTTGATTTTTTGGTGTTCGTTCATTTTTTCTTTAATCGAGTAACTCAAGGTGGGGAGCATTAGTTTTATATTGACATTGAGATATTTAAATGCTTACGAAGATATTGATAGGGATGGAAAGTGTGAAATATAAACATGTAATGGATCTATATATGCATGCACATATATATAGTTTGGTGAAGAAAATGATGAATAGTGAATTCTAAAGAGTTGTTAGATCATTGATTAAATTGGAAATTGATGTTTTAAATATTGTTAAATACTCATTTGGACTAAAAATGAATATTTTTAGTAAACCAATTTGCTTTTGTAATGGTTAAATTGAAAAATTATAAATGTAAAGGCCAAAACAAAGATTATCATCTACAATTACAGGTCTTCATTTGTATGCCCATCAAGGGTTGTGCGCACGAGTCTGTGTTGACCTCCTCATGCACACGAGAATAAAGCTCTCCTGTGCATGCCTTGGCTATGGCTCCATGTACACGAGACTTCATCTTACTCACGTATCCCTTTTCTTTGAACACAAGGCCCAGGCTCACATATGCTCACAACCCTTAACACTGTCTCCCATGCCCAACAACATCAAACTACTGTACTCAGGTTGTTGGTTTAACTTCACGTGCAAATAGATTCCTGAATCCCGAAACGCATGCTTGAGGTTCTCTTTGCATAATTTGATTTGTTTGGATTATAAATCATGTTTTAATTAAAATATTTGGATATAGATTACTGATATGTTGTAATGAAAATTAGAAACATGTGCCCCTTGATGATATGATATAATAATAAAATTGAAATTAGATATGGATAATGTTGTTGATTAGAGATTGATTTTGAGGTTGATAGGTACTTTGAGGATAATGCCATGAAAGGGCACATATGCTTAAGGTTGAATGTGTTTCTTTCTTAGGTACAGTTTCATGGATGCATATGCCTGAGAGTAGTATAAAAGTTTTCTATGACTCTACTGATGGATGCAGATGCTTAAGACTAGCATATTTCCTTAACCCATGCCTTAATGTAAACACTGACAGATGGTTTGTTTGAGGATGATACTACAATCATAGTTCAATCTTATACCATATCTACTTGTGTGTGTGTGTGTGTGTGATGATAAATATGAAAATGGAAATGGAATAAAAGTAAATAAACGAATGATTATATATATGATGGAACGTATGCTAGGCACATCAGTAGCATGCTTGGTTATGATTTTTTATATATACCTGTCTATTTGCACAATTTGCACAAGTAGACGAGTGCTCATTTTTTTTATAAATTTTATTACAGGTGTTGAGCTTAAGGTTCGTATTGAGAATTTTTTCTTGTTATACCGTTATTTAATTAAATTATATGACGCCTGTTTTCCGATTAAAAATAATTGTGAATGTACCATTAATGAAAATACACCTTGAAATAAGATTTTTTAATACACTGAAAGCGCTGTTTAAAGTTGTATTTTCTTCTCAATCTAAAACATTGAAAACGTTATTTGATTTGACTTTTTTATCTTCGTGAAAACACCGTTTGATGAAGCGTTTTCTTTAAATCATTTTTGCCAAGAACCTGTTTGAAACAGTGCTTTGTGCTTTCTACTGAAAACGCCTAGTGGCACCCATCGGCCACTGACTGCTACGCCGCCTCCGTCACCATAACCAGTGAGCTATTCTTCTCCATTTCGTGTCTCTAATATTCTCCTCACTTAGGGTTTCAAATAATTTCGGTCTTTGATTTCGAAATTCAATCTTTGTCGTCTTTTTTTTTTTTTTTCCTACTTAAGACATGGTGTACATTCAATACGGTAGAAGTATCCTCCGCAAGTTCAATATTACCAAGAGAGTCGACGCTTCTTCAGAGCTCTGATGGTGTGTTGCATCACCCATTGCTCTATGCTGGTCAAGGTGTTTGATACAGAAAGTTGGAGGTTATGAATACGTCTCCCATTTGTTTCTTTTTCAATTCTTAGTTTTTTGTTTGGGGATTATATTCTAGTGCTTTTTGATGCATTCAGTCCATTGACAAGCTCGGCAAAGCTAGAGACACGGTGAAGGTTGCTCCTGGATATTTCCGCAACCACCTGACGCCCAAGTTGCTTGTTGTTCCAAATATGGATTTCAATACAAATGGAAATATCAGTACAACGCATAGATCGCTATCTTAAATAGCGTTTCGTGACAAAAATGATTTCAAAGAAAATATTTTATCAAACAGAGTTCTTAAGAAAATAAAAGGCGAAATCAAATAATGTTATCAGTATTTACGGATTAAAAAGAAAATATAATTTTAAATAATGCTTTTAATGTATTAAAAAATAATGTGTGAGAGTGCATTTTCATTAATAATACTTTCACAATTATTTTTAATCGGACAACAGACGTTATGTATTTTAATTAAATAATAATAGAACAAAAAAAAAAAAATTCTTATATGGAACCTTAGGTTGAGACCAATGATTTTGTTTTGACAATATGTTTTGATATATTATCATACTAGAGGATGGCTGGCTCGTGCTATAGGCACGAAAATCAATCTCAATCATTAGATTAGAAATATTCAATTTCAACCATTGGATTAAATATATAAATTGTATTTTTTGAGATATTTATTCTTCTAATCCTTGAGAAGATATTTTGTACTAGGGATTTATTTTTATATCAATTGGGGAATAAAGGTCGAGTGGGCCTGCACTGTGTTGGAGTATAGTTACACAGCTATGGACTGAGAATTTATTTTATGACTGTTTTATTATTATTTTATTATTAAATGCCATAAGGTGGTTATGGAAATTTCATTTCTCTCCTTCCCCGACACTCTCACTTTTCATTCCAAATTACAATATTACTCCATCTCGTACAAAATCATATATATATATATATATATATATATAATTATTGGTTAATTTATTTATTCATCATTTTTATCTTATTAATTAAATTCATTATTTAATTATTTTTTAGCATCTTTTTTTTGACTTTCTTTATTTAGTATTCTTTATATTTTTTTATTCATTATATTTAACTATGTTGTCCCCTTTCATTATATTTATTTAATTTTTTATATCTTTTATTTATTATATTTATATTTTTTTATTTTATTTAATATTTATTTTTATATTTAATTATCATTGGTTTATGTATTAAATACTTACTAGTTTATGTGCCAAATTTATTTATTTATTATATTTTTTAATATGCTTTATATCTTTTATTTATTATATTTATCTTTTTTCTACTATATTTAATATTCTTTATATTTAATGATCATTGGTTTGCGTGTCAAATACTCATTGGTTTTTTTAGGTACTTTTTAATTAAGATTTTCTGCTTATCTTCAATTCTAAACTAATTTATTTATTTAATTTCTGTTTAATTAAATAATTTTTTTATTTTGTTTAAGCATCACATATACTATTTTTTTGTATTACTTTTATTTTTAGGTAATGTTAAATAAATAACAACAATATAAAAAATAAAATTATTTAATTAAAGAAAAAAATAGATACAAAGAAATAACACGAAAATAAATGGAAAAAAAATTGTATAAGGAATGTTTAACAAATAAGAAACAAGAAAAAAAAAACTTAAGTAAAAAACATACTTATGTAAATAAATAAGAAAGAACAATTATATAAAGAATTGGTTTAAGAGACTTTTCATTTAAAAAAAAGTGTTTGTTCACAAGTTATACATATAATCGTTTTAGCCACAAATAAAAAATTATTACTAAGCTAAAAGAGAATTTTTTTTATTATACATAAGTAGTGTTAAATAAATTGATAAAGAATCAAAAGAAAATTAAATAAATAAAGAAACACAAAATAAATAACAACAAATTAAAAAATTTGTAAGATTTATTAAACAAATAAAAGAGAATAAATAAGATAAAAAATAAAAGAATTAAATTAAAAAGTAAAATAAAAGAATAAAATAATTAAATTAAAAAGTAAAATCAAGAAATAAAACAATTAAATCAAAAAAGTAATTTATTTAAAGGAAGAGGGATATTATGGTAATTTGAGAGAGGATCAGTTTATACGGGTGAGGAGTGCGGCTGTCAGAAGAGGGAGAAAAAGCAACTCCTGTAGTTATATAGTTCTGATTAGCTGGGGTTATTAATAGGAGTGTTTATCCAATCAAAATCAACCAACACTTACTAATTTTTTGTACTATTTTTAATTAAATCTTGTTACATATTACTTTTATATCAAATATTTATATATTTATTGGAAATCTTAGACTATTTTTTAACTAACTAAACATTCCTATAGTTAATTGTTATTGTACGTGCTCAATGGATTGCGGCCCAGTTTATAGAATCTAGAGTCTGAAGCCGAAGAAGAAGGAAAAACTATGTGTATTTCTTCTTTGTTTGATGCTCCTTATGTAGGCGTTGAAGTGATAAAAACCCTCCAATGCTTGAGTTTGAATGGAATTCATCCATATCAAATACTAATACCGATGAATATATAATTATATGCATACTCGTTTGGTAATATTTTTACTTTCGGGCCTTTTTTTTTTACATTTTTTAAAAATTACAAATTAACAATAAAAACATATTTATTAAATTTGTTTGTATTTTTTTGCTTCTAAAAAATTAAAAACTTAAACGGAAGAATATATTAAAAAAGTATTTTCACTTTTTTTTTTTCTGTTGTATACATTTTTGTCAATTTTAACATTTTACCATTTCTGTTGCATCATACTAAAATAAATTATTATATAAAATATTTAATTAAACTATATTATTTATTAATTAAATAAATTATCTAAATTAATATAAAAATATTTTATTGATAAGCAAAAAATTATAATTTAATTCAATTAATATAAACTATATTTTATTGAATTATTTTGATGAAATATAGTTTAAATTAACTATAATATTTTATGAAAATAATTTAATAAAATATATTTTATCAAATTAACTAATTTAATTTAGGAATTAATTTAGTTCATATGAAATATATTTTGTTAAATTATATTTAATGAATAATAAAATTAAATTAATTAACTTAACTTAAATTTAATAATTAATTTAACTAATAATGGATATATTTTATTAAATTATTTTAATAAATATCAGAATGAGAATTAATTTAATATTTAATTTAATATAATTATTTTTAACTAACATTAAATATTTTTTATTAAATTATTTTTAATAAATATCACTATTAAATTATTCAAATCATTATTAAATATATTTCATTGAATAAAATAATGAAATTATAATTAATATATTTTATATTTTCTAGATTAAATGATGTAATAATTATATTTTATTCAATTATGTTGAATTAATAATATAATTAAATTAAATTAATATGAAATATATTTATAAAATTCTATTAAATTTTTAGAAATTAATAAAATTAAATATTTTATAAAAACAAAAAAATTAATAATTATAAACAACGTTATATTTTCTAATGCACTTTTTAGTTTTATTTAGAAAAAAAACGATAACATAAAATAAAAAATAAAAATTATAAAAAAAATACAACGTTACCGAACGAATCTAATGTAATTCGAATCCTTCCCCTTTTCTACGAGTTGATGTATATATCTTAAGTGACTTGTATCTTCCGTAGTTATCTTCTTTAAAATCATTTCTTATCGACTTGGCTATTTTGTTTTTTATTCAGTTCTTCCTATCTATACAGCTGTAGATGTTAATTGGAATTGAAATTCTTTAAAACGCGTCCCGAAAGATCAGCCGCCGTGTCATCACTAAAAAATCACGACGACGCACGTGATATTGGCATGGACGCGTGGAGACGGGTATATGTCATCGTCAGAACGTTGGGACAAACACACCTTACGTACACTGTGGCCGTGTGGACGACTCCCGCGTGTGGACGGCTCCTTGGTCCTGATCCGCATGATTAACGATTAATGTTTTAATTAGTAAAACATAGTAACTACATGCATAATAATTCTTATCATTCATAAATTTTATTTAAAAAGAAATAAGTAAAATAAGAATTAATTAATTAATTAATAAGTAATAAATTATTTTTACAATAAAATTATTAAGTACTTTCTCACGTATATTTTCCAAAAATATGCCAAATTTGATCATTTTAATTGAAACTTTATAATTATGAACCAAAATTGGTCAAATGAAAAATATTTATCTAAAAAATTAATTTACTCTAAAAATGTGACAAATTTAGCCATAAAAATCTTTTTTCAAATGACAGTTTTAGGGTTAAGATATATCAGCTCAAACATCTTAGAATCATGTTAAGATATTACATATTCTTATAAAACTCATAAATATTTCAATCTTAACATTCTATTTATCAATGTAATAAAAAAGTTTACAAGCCAAATTTGTGGAAAAATAAAATCTACCAAGATCATTACTTCTTTTTCAATTAAAAAAAATTGATAAGAAAAAAAATTTCCTATCAATGAAAACATAGAGTGGTGAAACAAATAGACTAGGAAGAAATGCGAGAGAAATGAGAAGTGAAACAAAACATAGACTTTTGAAGAAAGAAACTCACAAGGAAGTATCGACCATGCTTCTACAAGTATAGGTTAAGGACTAAAACAAGTAGTGTTTACCAGTGTCGCTAGAAGGAAAGAAGGATGGAAATTGACAAAGGATTAGTTTAGGAGGAGTCAATTGATGGAGGATTGATTTTTCATTTCAGATGATCAATAATTACTGTAATTCAATAAAAATTTCCATCAAATTTTTCAACACCATAGTTTTGGGGGGGGGAATGTAAGCAACCTTCCAACAAACGACGTATTTTTTTTTTTTTATCTGTGATTGTTGTAATTCTTTATGTGGTTGGTTTGATTAATAAACCAGAGATTATAAAAAAAATTCAAACAATTATAACCATTTAAAAAATTTATCACAAATCATGAGGAAAAAAAAAGTTAAAAAGGGCCAGTGGATAGAAAATTTTAATTGAAAAACATAAGCCATCTAGTGGGGTTGGTAACTCGTGGTCATCCCTCATTGCCAATATTTACATTTTTACGTGTCATGGGGCAGGATTTCAGCCAATATTAACACTTTCACGTCCCTTATTATTTGGTTTACTTATATGATTCAAGCCTTATCCAAATTCTTACTTTCATAAAAGGTCAAATCTCACAGATAAAGGAATAAGATTCTATCAATTTATGATGCCCAAGGAATTAGACATAAGGACTTTGATAAGGTGGAAGAGATCATTATAAGCCATTTTAAGAATTTGTTAAGGACACATACAAGCTAGCCTGAGGAAATTGCTCGATATATAGAAGAAATTATGAACTATTCTCTCTAAGCTAGTGACACGAACTTTCTTTACAGAAGATATCAGTAATGAAGAGATTAAGGGTACTCTTTTCTCTCTAAACAGATTTAAGATGCCTAATCCAGATGGTTATACCGCTTATTTCTTTAAAAAGACATGGGACATCACTGAAGTGACTTCATAGGAGTAATCAAAATCTTTTTCTCTTCTATCAGGCTTCTTAAAGAGGTAAACTCCACTGCTATTGCTATTGTCCCGAAGATACCTAATCCGTCTAAGGTTTTTGATTTTAGATCCATTTCATGTTGCTCCACTGTTTTACGAGTGCATGTCTAAGATTATGTATTCGATTATTAGTCGTACTCAAACTGGAAGATCCACTTCAAATTAGATATTATTGATGTAAGAGATTGTGAGAATTTAGCATCGGGCTAGCATCTCACCTAGAAGTGCATTTAAAATTGATCGAATGAAAGCCTTTGAATCGGTTTCATAGCCTCTCATTCTAAACATTTTGAAGGCTCTTCATATAATTTTCCATAGCCATCAATGGAGCTTTGGAAGGTTACTTCTCAAGTGCTAAAGGGTTAAGACAAGGAGATCCCTTGTCACTTTATCTATTTATGATTGTCATGGAATTCTTCTCTAAGCTATTCCAAAGTTATAACCAACAGGAAAATTGAGTATCATCCAAAACGTTATGACCCAATAATAAGTCATATATGTCTTGCTGATAACCTCGTTATTTTGTGCCAGCCAAGCTAAGTTTCTTTCCAGATCATATACAAAGCTTGATGGAATTCCACAAGTATTCAGGCCTCCAACCTAACAGCTCAAAGAGCAAAGCCTACATTGCAAGTATACCTAAAGAAGTTAAATAATAGTTTTTTTTCTCTTATTAGTTTTTAGCTTGGTACACTACCTGTTAAATATCTAGGAGTACCATTGACATCAACAAAACTGGGATACAATAATTGTATTGAACTAATTAACAAAATCTTGTTACAAATCAAGAGATGGGCCAATAAAGCAATTTCTTATGCTTGTAGACTCCAACTCATCAAATTATTTTTGTTCAGCGTCCAAATTTATTGAGCCTCCATTTTATTCTTACCAAAAATAGTATATGAAGCCATTGAACAAATATTGAGAAGATTTCTTTTGCCAGGAGTTGATATGAAGAAATATGGAAGTAAAGAATATTGGGAAGAAATCTATTACCCTAAAAATAAAGGAGGTCTTGGTCTGCATAAGTTGGAAGATTAGAATAAAGTTTCAATGCCACGTCATCTCTAGTCCATATGCTCCAAGAAAAGCAAACTATGGGCTCAATGGTGCACCAAACATTTACTTAGGAACAATGATTTTTAGTAAATAAAAATTCCTAAAGACTGCTTATGGACATGAAGGAAAATATTAGACTTCGAGAAAATGCTATTCCTATATACAAGCACCTCATTATGGTTTTCTAATAGCATCCCCTTTGGCCTTTCAATTTTAAGTATGGGCAAAGGATTGCATATGATATAGGGCTCACTACTGTTTTAAAGGTCTCTGCTCTAATTCGGGGTAACAGCTGGGTTTGACCCTTTTCCGCCTCTTTGAAACTTCAAGAAATTGCATTTCATGATTCACCAGCCTACCTACCAGACAACAATAAAGAAGATAAGTTCATATGGCTGGCATCTATGGATAAGAAATACACAACAACTTTAATTTGGGATGCATTGAGACAGTTAAAGCCAAAGATACAGTGGCATAAACTCCTATGATTTCCCAAGTATATTCTTGAACATAGCTTTATCTTGGGGTTAGCTATCAAAAAGAAACTTAACACCAAAGATAAATTAGTTAATTGGGGCCAAATCAGTGCAAATGTTTGTGAGCTATGTGGAAGTGATGTTTGAATGTCTGGGTCTTTACTTTTCAATTGCCCATTCTCTAAAGAAATTAGAAACATCATCAATACTCTATGCTTAGTTAATCAGAGAAATCAAATATAAAGTGCTGAAATAGATTGGGCCAATGGATACTTTAGTGAGATGACTTTTGCTAATATGATAAGAAGGTTGGCATGTGCAGCAATGGTTTATCACATTTGGATGGAGAGGAACACAAGAATCTTTAAGGGAATCACTTTTACAGTGTTTACCATAGTAAGCAAAATCAAGCATGAAGTCAATTGAAAATGTCTCAATTAGAAAAGATTAAATGTACTAACATAAATCTAACTATTTGTACAAATTGTGGTATCCCAAACTTTTGTATTGAGCATCATGTTTGGCTTTCGTATGTAACAAGAGGTATGCCCTCATGACATTGTATATTTCTCCCATTAATCCAAATATAAAAAGCTTACCTTCCAAAAAAAAAGGGAAAAAAAAAAAAAGCCCTATCCAAATTTGTAACATCCACGCTGTAGTCTCAACCATTTGGCCTATTATTCTCCTCAAGCATTTGGTGTAGAATTGAATTCGAGTTGTGTCGAGGGTCAGGTTCCGTGGTAAGCCCTAATAGTTGTGGTCCTAACTATCCAACCCCTATCTTGCATTTAATAAGATTCAAGTTGCGTCACGAATCAGATTCTATCTTGAAAAGTTATTTTGTTGAAAAATCTTACTCAAAAATTAACCATCATGCAATGACTATTTTACTATTAAAATGTATTTTAATGAGTCGTTTTTAGTTAGAATGATAGAACCACAGCTATTAACATCATTTTAAGGACGTTTGAATGACAAAAGTCATAAAATTTAATAAAAATTATAAATTTGTAATTTATGAGATAAAAAGTGGAAACTTTTAAAATTTTTCATTTTTTTAATGCTCCGAACGGAGCCTTTATTGTACTTTCTAAAAAAAAAAAAAAACGATTGTCTAACATTACTCATTTATTGACATGTTCAATTAACTCAACTTAGTTTAATCTTTTAAGTAAATTACACTTATTTTTTCAAAATATTTTAAAAATTATAATTAATTAACTAGGTTTAACATTTGAAATTTACACTCACCTCTTTATTTTTAAAATATTTCTCACAATTAATTTTTTCTATTTATCCGACTATGAATATTAAATGGAAAATGATATAGTTGCCGTGGAAAGACCATGTGAGAATTTTTTTTTTTTTTTTTTCGTTAAGCTATTTATACAATGTGCAAAGTGCCATTGATATAATCAATCCTTAAAAAATATTTTCTTTCTTCTTCAATAATAGGACGCGCCAGCTCCAAAGTTGAAGTTAATGTATAGAAATGAAAAACAACAAAATAAATAAATAAATAAAAAGATTACAAATTATCCCATTTATTTTATTTATTTATTTATTTATTTTTTTAGCTTTGAAGAATTCAACGATGTTTTAAACATTTTTATACTCAAAAAGGGTAAAATATGCATCTTAATTATAAGATTTTAATGCGATCACACTATTTTCCGTTTAACATTGTTGGTCAAATCGACTTAATAATTATATGATGACAAATATTTCAAAAGAAGAAACGTGAATTTAAATTTTAAATGTTGAAGTTAATTACCTATAATTAATCAAATATTGAAGGGGGATAAGTATAATTTAAACTAATCTTTCCAACTAAATAAAATTAACTACAGGATACATTTTTTAAAACATCATTTTTTTTTCTTTTGCTCTTCCTCTTACATTACTCTTAATTCAATTTACCACCGCACAAGTTCAATAATACTATATTTTTCATTTTACTACATATTTATCTTATCCCTCATAACTCTTATTTTCTTTATTAATCCGATAAATATTCTTTTTTGCATTTAGAACATTTAATATTATATTATATCTTATAATAACTCCACTAAATGAGACTCAAATTCACAATCAATCCTGTTTCTGAAATAGAGACTATCTATTTTTTCATACAAAATTAGTCAATAAAAAGCTCAATACAAAAACACTATTACAAAAAGTTCTATTATAAAAGAGTTCATCATATTACTATATAAAAAAAAATACAATCATTACAATATCTCAAAATTCATTACTTGACAATTAATCATCTTGCACTTTTGGTAAACGTATAAATTTAGTCTTCATAGTCAAGTTTCTTTGTTAACTTTTTCTTGATAGATAATATGGCTAATCAGTTTAATCTTTTTTGAAACATAATTGACCAAAGATAATTTTTGATTAATTTTAACTTGGAAAAGCTTTTTTTCCCATAGGCAGTCATAATCGAGATAATCAACAATATTCAAAATTTTCAATATTTCACTCCTTGTTCAAGGTAATTTATCTTTTTAAAATTTTTTTATCTCCCTTCTTCATTTAATTGGACCTAATATAATTGGTCTAAATTTATTTAGATTATACATATATATATATATATATACATGAAAATATTCAGATCCTTAAATTTTACATTTTTTGGTATTTGAAACGATCATTTTGCTCGCTTACCTCAAGAGCGAGGTTTGGAATTCTTTTTATGGAATTCGATTGTCTCTTGCCAACACTATCATCCATAGCACAATTTACATGCGAATCTATGGATGTCCAAGCATATATACGTTTTTTTTAGATTTAAAAAAAAAAAAAAAAAACAAAAAATCAAAAATCGTAGAGAGAAGGGAAGATCATAAGGAATTTGTTTACAGAAAAAGTAGATAATACTAATAATAATACAGAACCATCTACCACGAGAAGCAAGTATAAAAACTCAGGGTTATCTTTTTTATTTGTTAGAAGCCTGTCATTATATTGACCGACCGGCCCTAAGTGGAGATCTGATCAGCCTCGGGGTCGATATTCAGATCCAAACTGGCCGCATCCTCCTCTCCGTTCCGACCTTTCACGACGTCAACAACTTCCACAAAATCTTCCCGCTCAAACGTTGGGTTCCAGGGCGTCGTCGTCGACCCCTTCGCCGTCGGCTCACGCCGGCCACCCTCGGCCTTGCCCTTCCCGAAGTACTTGACCGCCGCGTGTATCCGCCGCAGGATCGCAAAAAACTCCTCCACCTCATCGTCCTCGACCTCCGGCGCCGGTCCTTCATCCTCGTTTACTCTCGTTCTCTTTCCGTCGTCTTCTTCGTCCTCCGCCCGTTTCCTCTTCTCCACCTCCATGGGAGCCTCTCAAACTGCCGCTGCGTTTTATTCGATAACGACGCTCGAGAATTGGAAGCATCTATACATACAGATGGAGAGTTCAAAGCATATATATATACACATATAATACAAAGGGGTTGTTTGGAGGAAAGAAAAAAACCAAAAAGTACAATAAAAGTACAAAAGATGTGATATAAAGGTGATAGATGGTAAAATATAATTGGAAATAAGTACAATTTTTGATAACTTATGATAATTTTTGGTATTATTTGGTGTTACCAAACAGCCCCAAAGTTGGGCAGAAGTTTGGCAAAGGTCGATGGATGGAGGGAAGGATGTGATGTTACGGTGCTGATTCGGGTCGGATCACGTCACCGTGGTGGCTCGGAATGACGTGTGATGGCGGAATCAACGAGCCTTCCGAGAGACGTTGTTGTTTTCTTATTAATCCACAGATCGAAGAAAAATGGGACAGGTTTGAATGGTCAACGTGGAAAAACTTTGCCTTCGTTTGGAACGTTTTGCCGTGTGCGTGAATAATGTTTGGTTGGACGTTAAGGAATGTTTGGTACGGTAAAAATAACGAAAAAATGTAAAAAACGTGGTTTAAGAAATTTTTTGATGCTTAGTGTACAATCATCAAGCTATATTTATTAGAGATAAATAGTGAAATTTTTTGATTTTTGTGTTAATTTCTTACAGAGAGAAACCATCGGAACCGTTTTATATTAGAATTTTTGTGGACTTTTACATTAGTCGTTTCGACGGAATGAAACAGTGAAAAAATCGTCAGAATAATTTGATACTTTTTGTGAGGACAGTATATAAAAAACATACAAAAAATAGGTAAAGTGGGTGTCATTTGATAGTTTAGGAGTTCGTGTTGACATCTAAAAAAAAAAAATTACCCATTTGATTAACAGAATTCTAGTTATGTAATTTTTCTAAAAGAAATTAATTTTTTTTTTAAATTTGAAAGGGTAAAAAAATATGAAAGTATAATAGAAAATTTTAAAGATTTTCATAGATTTTCAACAAAATTTACTGTGTCAAACATGCCATAATTCAAAGAAAGTAAAGGAACAGTTTGCACATTTATTTTGCATTAATTATCGTTCATATATTTACAGTTAAATTTTAAATTAAATATAATATCTTTCTGTTATAATAATTTTAAACGTAATATACTAATTACTATTAATAATTACTTGTAAAAAACAAATGAAAAGTGATTGGTAAGAGACGAGAAAACTGTAATGATAAAATTTTTGGTAAAAGAAAATATGAAAATGAGAAAATGTAAACAAGCAATGAGTTGATTGTTAAAGAGTGTATTCACACGACACCTTCGATTTCTTTTCATTTTGTGTATCATTGATTTAGTTAAACTAATTCGAATCCAAGTTTCTAAATTGATTCTTGAATAAGAAGACGCTGGTAATCTATATTTATGTTTACGACATTGTGAACTTTCAATATTTAGCAAATTTTTATTTGAATTAACACAATTAGAAAAAAAAAAAAAACCTATCTTCGATTCAAATTTATATATTATAAAATGTTCAAAATTTTGACTTTCGGCCACTTTTATTTATTTATTTTGAACAATTTAAATTGTGTAAATAAAATTACAAAATATTTTATTTATTTATTTTTAGCTTCACTTTAGGTCTTCTCTGTTTTCCACAACATGGTGTTGTTTTTATTTTATTATTTTTATTATGGGGAAGGCGTTTGCGAGATGTACATAAAATTCAAATGATGGTCGAGAGGGTTAGTAATTAGACCTGAACAATATATCTAATTTGCCTATCTACTTTAAACGAACATTAGGTCAAAATAGTTTTAACCTACTGCACCGAACTATATGAATGGAAACCTGGTGACTGAACCTAGAAAGAAAGAAAAAAATACTCATAGTTCAATCACTACTTATAAATTCAAAAGACTTCACAAAATCAATAACAATATTGTTTTAGTTAATTAAATTGATTAATTTTGTTGTTTAACCGTCAATATTGTGAAGGGAAGGTATTATAAGGTGGCGGTAAGACCTGCGTTATTGTATAGATCGGAGTGTTAGGCAGTAAAGCATAATCATATTCAAAAGATGGCAGTTGCAGAGATGAGAATGCTAAGATGGATGTGTGGGATCACAA
>QLOD02000024.1:17360734-17388287 GCA_003260245.2 Sideroxylon spinosum | reverse complement strand
TCGAGTTCATTACATTCTTAGGTCAGAACCAAGATAAAAATCTAGCCGAACATAACGAAGGTAAAAACGAAGCTTTTTGAACGGGAAAACACCTATATCGGATCAAAAAAAGTACTTTAAAGAATTTAAAAGATGATTTCGAAAGCAAACAATCACTACACAATTTTAATTCAGCAAACAATAAATATATTAAAAATAATGAGAGAAATACTTACGTAAAAACATAATGTAACCAAGAATTGAAGAACAGATGAAAGTAAAGTAAACTAGGGTTTGCACCAAAACGAAGAAGCGGCGGCTAGTCTAGGGTTCTGCCCCCTATTACAACAGAAATAAGCCTTTTTATAGGCATACAAAAGTCAGGGGTAAACGCGTAATTTTTCCGTCTTCAGCATGTGCAGAGTAACTGGCCTCCACGGGCGCCCCTGCCAAACACAGGCGGGCGCCCCTGCTGAATGCTGGCCTCGGTGGGTGCCCCTGCCAAACACTGGCCTGCGCCCTTGCTGATGATGCTCTCGACGGGCGCCCCTACCAAACACAGGTGGGCGCCCCCGGTTTGGTTGCTGGTCTCGGCGGGTGCCCCTGCCTAACACAGGCGGGCGCCCCTGCTTGCTGATTCCAGCTTTCTGCATTTTGGCTTCTGTTTTGGTTCCTTTAGGCTGAATTGATCTATTTTCCTCTAAAGTACCTGAAAACAACAAAACAAAATCAAAACACAATAAACTTATAGTTCCCTTGATAAATGTCTATAAAATGAGTGTGCAAATGGCTAAAGAATAACAATGATTGCATACAATCACCGAGACCTCATTCTCTTCCTTCTCACATACGGAATCAGAGGTGATGGAATTAATCTGCCTGGTAGTATACTTGGTGTAACAAATTAGAAGTCATCTGATGGCCATGGTTCCGCATCCTCAGTGATCACTGTGTAGTCATCGATGCTCGGCAGGCCAGTAGGTATATTGGGTGATATGGATGGACCCATCCCAGTAAATACGAAAGGTCCATCTCTAGCTGAGACTAATGGGTGATCGGAGGTAAATGATCCAGCTTCAGCTCTAGATGAGCTAGATGGTCTATCGCTCGCATCTTGTAGCAGCTTCTCTGATTTGGTGCTCCTTATTCAAGGCTATGAGAATCCTCCTACCTACCGTCCTCAGCCGCGTTTCTATCCGATGGACGTCTTCCATGTAGGTGCAAGTGAAGAGCTCTATTGCTATCTGTGTTGTCATGACGGAAGAGCTCTGTTGCTATCTGTGTTGTCATGACGGCTGTCTATACCTGTAAAATTTAATCCAAGCATTTGAATTGTAATTGTTAATACCAAAATGATAAATAAACAGACATATATGTTATATTTCTACTGAGAGTGGATACTTACTAATATCTCCCTCGTGGCAGCCACCAGTTGGGACACACTAGGAGGCACAATGCGAGGAGGCCTAATAGGATGCCTAGTAATCAGCTCGTACCACCACATATAAGGATCACTAGATCCATCTGACCTGTAAAATGAGTCGGTAGTAACTACTCAAGCACGGCGATCATTCCAAGCTGCGATGTGAGAAGCATGCGTGATACTCCAATCCGTGCCAGTCCTACCTCGACGATCAATGGCGTGTAAACCGAGAGAGGTATCACAAATCGGGGGCTTATTCTGAAACATCCCAAACTGTTGTATCACACGATCAGGCAACTGCATTTTAACGATGTCAAAGCATATCAATGGTGATCTCTTCCGCCATATATCTCGATCGTGACGTGGGATAGCTAAATCCGCTAGATATGACTGCCATGGCATCCGTGTGTCTACCATCAAGTCCAACTGGTCCCTATACTCAACTAGAGAATGTGGAGATGTCAATGTAAGCCCCCATGCCATCTGTTATAAGTGTAGATATATTTATTAGTTCATTATGAAAACAAGTAACAATTTAGAACCATTATAAAGAAAACAAAACAACTAATTTAACTTTCCCATACTTGCATCTGCACGGGTCTGCCGGCCGCATTAACGGGCCCGGCCCTACTATTGGCAGTACCTCCCTTGGTGGATTGACTAACTGTGCCACGTCTGGTGCTTTGGGCTATACGATCTCTCGTTCCTCATGCTAAGGTACATCGGCTAGTCTAACTCGATGTCGACAAATAGATCTGAATATAGCAAATTACATGCCTATATCTAGAGAATGAATAACGGGCCCGCCATCTCCTTTCCCCACGTTTGTGAAGCCCTACACATTTGTCAGTATAAATAACCCAATGCTACTCCTCCCAAACTATATCGTCCAACCTGATCCAAATCACCGAGCAACGATAAATACATCATCGGGATCACGCTACGAGACTTATTAGGAAACAAACGTCCTCCAATCAACATGAATATAATTGCACGAGCCCGTTGTCGCACAACATCATCGTCGGCGTTGGCTGGGAGACATCCAAAGTGTTGGAGCAACCACCTGAACTTGATCGCATTCCATTTGATAGCATCGGTAGATGGGGCTATGCCTAGGTAGCTCTGGACTATGTCCTGCCATGCATGCGCTTTATGAGTTTCATCAACGCCGGTAACTACCATCCCATCAACAGGTAACCCAGTGATGGCAATGATGTCCTCCAATGTTATGGTGCACTCCCCCATCGACATATGGAAAGTGTGCGTCTCAACTCACCATCTTTCCACAAGAGCTATGATCAATGGCCTGTATAGCTACATACAACCCAGCCGATAAAACCCATACACTTCTGTCCTGACAAGATAGTCAATAACTCGAGCATCCCTTGGAGTCCGTGTAAGCTCTCTCATAAGGTAGTGGCCAGTACAAAGATCAAGTATGAGCGACTCCTGAGTAATGAAAAAGTACGACCATAATAAGCACTAAACAATTGTAGGCATCAAATAGAATGGATGTAATAAAGTTAGAAACACACCTTGCCATCCCATATAACTATAGATCTATGTCTTATCTATGCACCTAATACAGATGTATCACGCGGTCCTAGGGATAACAAAGGACGATCCTGATCATCCGGAGGATCCATAACCTATACATAAAAGGCATAAAATTACTAGCATGAATATAATTGTCATAGTAAGCATATCCAATGTTAGAAATTATATGAAGGGCCAGTAATAAAATACTTAACATGCTTACAAGTTACATAACTCAATAGTTGAAAGTCTTACAACATTCATAACAAAACAATTGAAGGCCTAACAAATTACGTAACTGAATAATACATGGTCTAGCAAATTACATAACCAAATGGTTTAAAGTCTTACAAATTACAACATGAATATATTCAAAAAAGCTAATTAGCCCATGGCTCTTCCAGGATAGTTCCTCCCAGTATGGTCCTCAATATGACAAATACCACACCGTAACTTAGTCGAACTTTCACTCATATCCATCTCGTTCGTAATACAAGTCGACATTAGTCTTCTTTTTTGTCACTTCAAATGTTGATTTGGGATAAATGTTAGGACATTTGGCACTTCCCAATATTTTGGATCATGTAAGGGGTGGAAACAGGGAGCATATGTCTTAACATAGGTATCGGTGCTATACTTAGTTGAAATCATGGCCATCCAGTCACAATGACATTCCTCACAAATGGCAATGACATGCGAGCATGAGATTCAGTGATTGCTCCATTTCCCACATGTGCAAGTTTGATCTTTCAGAGAAATCACCTATACATGGGCACCCCCATTTACACGTTGCCCCGTAGTTACCTCGTACACCCCGTCAATGTGATTAAAGCGCACAATTCGGTGGCCTCGAGCACGTTGTTGGTATCTATCAATCAATTCCAAAATTCTAGGCGGATGACAAGCTCTGGCCTCTTGAGCTGTCACTGACACTTCGTTCCTGTTGCTGAAGTATGTCATGACTTTGTAGAACGTAAAATGTCATGACTTTGTAGAACGTAAACTGGCACATGCTGCAATAGGTAATGATCTGGTACCCTGTATGACATTATTGAAACATTCCGAAACATTCGTTGTCTCATTCCCATATCTATGACCTCTGTCATGAGACATTGTCCACTGCTCCTTGGGGATTTGTACTAATACTGCCACGCTTCATGATTGAGATCTCTAATCTATTGCATTATGGAGTCAAACTTTCGAATCTGTGGAGTTTTTACAGCATGAGACATCAACTTATTCAAATGAGAGCCAAGAAATTTCTTTTAAAATTAGCCTCCATGTGCCTCAAACAAAATCTGCAGAAGGTATAAGGGGGGCCCATCTAGAGTTGGGGGTGTTTAAAGTACTGGTTATGCCACTGTGCCTATCAGAAATTAAACATAAGCCTTGCCTATTTGGGATCACATGTCTTCTTAAGTTTCATAGAAACTAGTACCAACTATCAAACGTCTCTTTGCCTACAACAGCAAAAGCCAGTGGAAAGATCTGTAGATTAGCATCAGTTCCCATAGCAATGAGCAACTTCCCCTTATATTTTCCGTACAAGTGAATGCCATCTACTGTTACGACGGGTCTACAAAATTGGAAACCATCAATAGACGGCTTGAATGCTCAAAACACATACTGTAGGATAGAGGTACCAGCAACCGGTCTAGGATGATAGCAATAATCTACAATGGTGCTGGGATTATATTTCTGCACTGCATGAAGAAATACAGGTAATTTACTGTATGATTCATCCCAGTCACCAAAAATGTTGGCTATTGCCTTTTGTCTTGCATCCCATGCTTTGCTATATGAGATTATGTATTGAAATTGATTCTTCATAACCAGAGCTAAAAAACCAGATGAAATTGATGGATCCTTCTTCACCAAATCTTGAATGTGCAGTGCAACATAATCCGCATCTAACTGAGTGTGATCTCGATTCATCCGACCATAAACACAAATAAGGTAATCCCTCAACAGTTAAAATTACATTTTCACCCCAATAGCAAAATATAATCACATATTTTTCTGACATCATACCTTCTGTTACGAAAAATAGAAACTTAAGATTAGGAAATTTGAAAACATAATGAAATATTAGTGGATCTTATATATTTAGCTATTAATTGGAAAATGAATCTTTCTATCACTTTTTCATTAAATCGTGGATGCCTCATAACCTTTGATTTTATAGGTGAAACAGATGATTCAAGAAAACATGTCACGCCGTGATTAATTAAATAAATTATGTAAAGTACATAATATTAAAAATTGTCATGTAAAGTACATATGCATGTAGGAATAGAGCACCATCACATGCTCTAAAGTTTGCTTTGTTTTTACGGTGGTGGGCGTTGTCAGTGTCTTGGTGGAAATTTATCAGAACTTGTATGCTTGTTTAATCCCTCATTTAATTTTTTTTTATTATCTATGCATAGTAAAATTGGATGATAGAGAATCAGAATGTGATGAAAGCACCAAACATGTATTGCAAACAATGTAACCAGAAACATAAAATTGGATCGGGGAAGCCCTTGTTTGAAATCGTTCTCAACTTAGGGGAGAGAGAACTTATAGAAATGGTGGAGTGGAGCCGCGAAGCTTTAGGTGAGAGTGATTGCTAACACAAACTTAACGCACGTTTTCGGTTGGAGAGAGGAGACCGAGATCGACAATTGCTTTCTAGTGAGAAAGAATGAGATGGGGACTAAACTAAGACCCCCGTTAGAAGAGAAAAGGAAAATTTTGAAAGTGCAAGTGTAAAATCACGTTTTGATGGAGACTCGACGCACGTTTTCGGTCAGGGAGACGAGACCGAGACTGAAAGCTGCTTTCCGGTGGGAGAGAATGAGGTAGGGACTGAATTGAGAAAACCGCGCTAGAAGAGAAGAGAAAAATTCTGAAGCTGTAAGTTACAATCGCGTTTTGATTAGACGGGTAGGGTTTGGTGGCGTCAAGAATCGCGTTTTTAGATCGCTATTGTGTTATGTGTCAGCAAGAACCGCTGTCCGAAATAGCGGTTGTATGCCAGCAAGAACCGCCGTCTGAAATGCCGTTTTTATGGTCTCAATAATCGCCCTTTCAAGTGGCAAGTATATGGTTGAGCGGTTGCCAAAGACCGCCATCCCAAACTGTAATTTTTCATTAATAGCAAATTCTTAAATTGTGTTATTCCGATAGCATTTTCATATAAATTACAAGAAATATCAATGAAACAAAAAAAAATAAGTGTGGCCAGGAAGGTGCAGTTGTCATAATCTGACTCTGTTGAGTCTGGGTTTGTGCATGGTTTGTTATATTGCAATTAATGCTCATGAGTAACCCTTAAAGTTTTAGCCATTTCATCTAATTCTACATTCTTTTCATTAGGGCTATACCCAGTCTAAGGCTTGGTTTGACAGTCAAAAAAATTAAATTTTTTTCTTTATTATTAGCTATTAAAAAGTTGGTTTTTTTTATTTTTATTTTTTGGTGTTTAGGAAGAGAAAAAACTAGTTTTTTTTAGTAGTTAACTTTGTAACTTTTTATTAATTTGATATTTTTACTCTTAAATGTTTAAAAAAAAAAATTAAAATGTAAGAGGGTAAATGTGGTAATTTCAGAAAACGTCAAAAAGTTAGTAACTGATAGTTGAGCTACCGGCTTTTTATAGCCAAACAGAGCGTAAGTGTTTGTTAAGTCACGTACGCATGGGTTCATTTATATTTGTTCGATGAAGTAAATGAGCAATCTTAAATGCATTTTTCAAAATCAATAAATAAACTAACCAAGTTTTATTGAGGTAGTCGGTTAGGACCCCACAAAAAAAAAAAAAAAAGAAGGTCCAAATCTTTAAAAATCTTATTAATCATAAAAATATAATACTTTAAATTAGTGAAAATTTAATTAATTTATGAAACGTCAAACTCTTTCTTCAATTCTCACATAATAAACTCTTAAATTTTATATTATAATTCTACTTACATATGTTATAATTATTTCATATTTAATGCAATAGACTAGATTTTCCTGAAAGCTTCTCCTAAGGTTTCAGAATATTTAGGCAAGGCCTTGGTAAACTTGATTTAATAAGGCTCGTGAATAACTTTGTTTAAATTTCAACGAACAAGTTTATTTCTCATTCATGAGTAAGCTTGTTTAAATTCTCAATTAAACGTCTAAAAACAATCTTATTAAAATATTAGTGAATAAATCGGTTAATTGTTTATAAATAATCTTGTTTATAACTCGTGAATAATCTCATTTTATAACTTATGAACACCGAGAGAGAGAGAGAGAGAGTTATTTGTGCTATACTAATGATCTATTTAAAAGGTAAATTTGTAGAAGAAAAATAAAAATGAAAGAAAAATGAAATGAAATGAAAATTATTAAATGGGTTCAAAAAACCAAGGCTCTTAGGTCATTTAGTCTGAGTTTAAGATTTCTTAGTGGAAGTTTCAAGTTCAACTCGAAGGGGCCCATAGGCTAGCTCAAGTGGGAAAAGGACTTGCTACTTGATTCAAAGGAAACACTCTAGTCTAAATTAGTTGAAACTGAATGAATGTGCTCGTGATTGACTTGGAATCACTGCAAGAGAATTTTAAAACAAAATAAGAATTAGATGAGTAAATATTCAATATATCTTTTTTAACTTGAATAACCGTATCATTAAGAAATGAATATAGATAAGCAATTTAATGTCCTTTTTATTTTGTCCTCTTAACAAATCCTTATAAAAATAGAGCATAAGTTGTTGCAAGTGGAATCCAAAGGTTAGTTTTGATTTCGTTATTCTAGCCAACAATCAACAAGTGTTTTAGACTTGACTGTCGGCGAATGGTTACTATAATACATATAAAACAGGAGAATACTTATGAATATTGCGTTTTTTCATTTTACTGTTATTTTAATCAAAAAAATATAAGAAATGCCACCTAGTTAAAAATAATTAATAGAATATTGTTTTATGAATGCACAATTTCATAATACGTTTTCAGCAAGCCTAAAAATGCATTTTGAAATTGCACTTTCCGTATAATTTGCTTTTACTGTCATTTTGCATTTTGCCCTGGCTAAATGTGTTTTCTACTAGACTTCATAATTTTTCCTCCCTTGCTACAACACTTCACTTCCTTTGTCATGCCTCGGATCTCATGACTTGAGAAGTGAGTGAATCAACACACAAACATGCAGTAAATATCCATACCCTCATCAGAGCAACATAACAACCCTAGAGCAATACTCACACTGCATAGTAATGTAATATAAATTATGCCTTGCTTAATGCCAGGCTATCATGCTATCGCACACCCCGTGATAACAAATAAGCATAGGCCTTATGGTCTTTACAACCAATCAAAAAGTCTCCAAATTTAATAACATTACTGTCCCAAATAAAAGGTAACTTAATTATTTAAATGAAATATCTGCAACTGTTATGCAACGTCTAGCTTCAACCCAATGGCCACCTATATATTTACGTCCAGAACTTGCAGCAAAGTCTGTAGGGATGAGACTATCAATCGCTTGTGCCCACAATCCAAAGTACCCACATATATGATACATAAAGAAAATTATGCGGTCATATTAACACAAATAAATCAACATATTCAATTTAATCATAATAAATCATCAATAACTTATAACAAGCAAAGTAAATAAGCAAGCATCATGACATCTTAAAATATATCACTTATGTTCAAATGCTAACCTCCACATTGAGTTTAGATATTACCTTTCTTAACCTCACTGTCATCACCTTTTAACCACATTTCAATTTCCATTTTAACTTCATGGGATGGGGTACAATAACGTCATCGTTAAAGGTTATGATTAGCCTTACTATACGACATTATTTAGGGTCAAGATTAACCATAACATACATGGTCGTTAAAGGCCATGATTAGCCTTAATTTACGTTATGTTGTAGACTACTAACTTGCTAGTGTGAACACCAATCCCTACGCAGGTTCTGGATCTTTCGACCCTAGATAATCTCAGTATCTTTTTGATTTTCAGTACCCTTCATCCCCGTGTCAAATCATTAATCTTATATCATTGTCATACTTTTGCACTATAAATTTAATTAACACACTTCACTTATCCATTGGCATCATATTTTCAACTTCATTATTTTCATGTCATTACTTTCGTTCTTTTAAACTTTAGTATTTATATTCTTGCTCAAGCGCTTCATAGCATCATCACAGAAGTCAAGCATAATTATACACTTGATGTATCTTTTAATCAAAACTACACTAAAAAGTATTCATTTCCCACATCAAAACACATTCTCTAGATCACGAAGTTAAATCTAAATATTCTAGAAGGTTTTAATTATCATGTATAATCTGTTCTACAACTTTAATATTTCAAAATTTTAGTAAAGGATTCAAAGGAAAGAAAATAGGTCAGAGGGTTGAAGTAAAAGGGGCGGGGCCCTCTTTATTTTCCATGCCATGCACCCCTAAGGGTGGGCGGCCCTCTAGGTTTTACCCTGTGTGCCCCTGATGGCGATGCGCCGTTGCGTTTCATCCCGTGCACCCCCTGACAATGAAAATGTGTCCCAACTTGATGCTTTATTTTTCTTTTTCGTTTTGGTTTCTATTTAAGCCTCAAATTAGCTCATTTTGAGAAACCAATCTTCTAACTTCTTATTTTAAACATCACCACAAAGCTTATAAGCATTAAAAGGAATTTATAATTTGGGTTTTCATCAAACATGAATACATGTATGGATTAATCTTTATTTTCTTCATTACCGACATATTCATATACATGTACATGTATATAACTTCAATTATCTTCCAAAAGTCTTGTCCAAATCCTAAAATAATCATGCTATTATTATCCTACACTTCTCTATGCATCATATCTATGCCCTACCTCAAGCTAAGAAACGGAGGAACAATGGGTTGAATAGAAACCGTAACTTCACTGGCAAAACCCAGAACACTTTAGACCGTTCGTATATTCAAACCGTCAATTCTAAAAACAAACCAATTGTGTATAAATGTTGAATATAGGCCTAGTTTCACTTCCTCAAAACTAATTTGAATTTGGTTGGAGTTTAAATCACTTACCACACTTGGTTTCTTTGGTCTCCTCCTGGTTTTCTCTTCTGCTCTCCAATTGAAAAATCTCTCTCTCACCCCTGTATCACACATGTTTATACACTAACATGTTTTGAAAACAAGTCACCAAAAGTGGCCTACCTTCCCTCCTTCTCCTATGCTCTGGCATAAGCTATACCCATAGCCTAAGAGTGGTTAAGCGAAGGGAAAAAATAGACAGACCGACCCTAAGAGTGGTTGAGCGACGGGAAAAGATAGACAAACGTCAACCTGTCTACTTCACATCAGCACAGCAGGGGCACCCCTCCCTTATTGGGTGTGTGCTCGAACCATCACCCCATGGGCACCCGACCTCCCCCCTCAGGCCACTTTATGTTGTTTTGGGCCTGGTAAGCCCAACCTCTCCCAACGTAATCTTATTATATTAGCCTCAATACTTATATACTTTAACCCAATTAATTTTATTTACCTTCTATTTCGTTTTACATAAATTTTTAAATTTTATTAAATAAAAATTGAAAATTTTCAAGTCATCACAACTTCCCCTTGTTATAAAAATTTCGTCCTTAAAATCTATTACATAACGTAATCTACAAAAATAATGATGCCTCCAACTCACATTTTCGTATCTCAAACGCACGTTCCTAAGTAGATTCTTCAACACCATGATGCCTCTACAACACTTGACAACCAAGGGAATTGTCTTACCTCAAAGTAATTATTCTCCAAAATCCAGAAGCTAAACTATCCTTAGTTCATATGTAACATCAGAGTCTACTTCTAGTTCTGTCCAATCCAGCATATGAGTAGAGTTTGGAATATACTTATGTAACATATAAACGTGGAAAACTTTATGCACTCCAGACAACAGTGGTGGTAGTGCCAGTCGGTAAACAATTTCTCCAACTCTGGTCAAAATCTCAAATGGACCAATATATCTGAGAGATAACTTTCCTTATATGTAATATCCCAAATTTTTGTATTGATATAAATTCATGTTTTAAACACGTTTCAGACTTGAAATATTGTTAATTAAGCTCATTAAGTCATTTGGTATGGGTTAGGGTTGCAAATTTTGGGAGAAAAAGAGAAAATAAGTCAAAAGTTGACTTATTGACCCAGGGGATGCAAAGGGGAGCCCCAGTACTGTAGCGCTGGCGCTCGAACTGTTTAACAATTGAAAGATTGATGTGTTGTGACTTGTTTTGGCTGAGCCACTCCCCTACAGTCACCCTACATCATTATTAGGGGATAGGGAGGACATGTAGGCTTCTGTGGAAACTTGGGAGGCCAAGAAAATATATGTTTATATATGTATATAAGGAGAGAGGGAGTTTTTGGGGAGGAGAAGAAGAGAACCGGAAGAGGGAAGAAGAACCAAGGAAGAAAAGATTGGTAAGTGGCTTAATCTTGATCCAAGTTCTAAGTTATCTTGCAAGAATGTAATTAAGTTTCTAATTATCATTTTTATATGTTTTATTCGATGTTTGGATCAAAGGGGAAAAAGATCTTCCAAGCTCAAAGTTGGAACCAAAAATCGGGTGGAAGCTCTTTCCGTTTTTCTCCTTGTACACTCTTGAGGTAGGGATTTTTAGCACCATTTTAGCATATATGAGATGCACTCAAGCTAGATAACATTTCTATGTAATCCGTTTGGAGTTTGGAAGCTTAATGGTTGAGTTATGGAAGATGACATGGTTGTATATATAAAAGTACAGGTTTGGAACCAAGATTTGATTTTGAAAGAATGAAATAATTAGCACATGTTTTGATGCCTCTTTGGAGTCTTTTAGGCCCTAAACAACACTTAGAAATAAGGTTTTCAACTATATATGGGATATGACAAATTTTGAAACCCAAAAACATAGGCTAGAGCTCTAACCAAAACAGACTATTGGCTCTGGACACAAAGGGGTGCTCGGATACTGTAGCGGTGGTGCCCGGGCTACTTACTCAGCCTCTGTATTCAAGGGTGGGGCGCCCGATTATTCCAAAAACTTCAAACTTGCTTATTTTAAGTCATTTTCATGGTAATTGATGTATTAACCTAATTCAAGCTCCATGTTTGATATAAATGAAGTTATTATCATATGTTTGGAAAGATTAATTCAAAAGAATATGAGAAAACAAAATCTATTAGAATAAGAATAGGTTATGTGGAAAGAGTATCTTGATTTTGTAAGTTTGAATAGAACCTGGCTTATTACATTGTTTTCCTTAATATTGTAATTTGAAGTATGTTTGGAAAGATGGTTATATTTGTTTATATTGTTAAGTTGGATTGCCAATAAAAAACATTCATGTCATAATTAATGAAGAATTACATGGAAAAGAGATTATTATGATAGTTATGATTGTATAGTTGGGAATGAGTTAAAGTAATGAGAAAAATGCTATGATAAAATGGTAGCATGATATTGAGAAGGGGAATTTAAATGAGAATATCCTATGAGTTGTTATGAGGATGTTAGATGTTACACGGTTAAACCATAATGATTATGTTGTATTTTAATTGTTATGTTAACTGTTATAATTATGAAAATTTTCATATACTTAAATGAGTTGATGGCGTAATGTATAATATGTTTAAATGTGCTATTAGTGTTGGTTGGCACTTATACACATGTTATCGAGATAATGATATCAGGAAATGATAATATGATGATTAGAGATTGAATGTTGGAATTATAGTGATATTGTTTCAGTGATGAAAGTTGAATGAGATGAGATCACAAGGAGGATTTTGAGAATGAGAATGTTACGTGATTTTGATGGTTAGTATGTGATCTGAAAAAAAAAAAAAAAAAAAAAAAAATGGGTGCATCGCTATCCTTGGGCTTAGACCCATAAAAAGAGGTGACGGTTTGATAAATAAATGGATGCATCGCTACCATCGAGCTCAAGCTCATAAAAAGGGCAACAGTTTAGGTAGATTATAATGATTAACATATGATTTAAGAGACGCGGTGGTGGGTAGATGAAAATAAGAGGGGTATTGAGATTGCCCCTGGGTTGAAAGCCTTAGAAATCGACGCCGGGATAGGTCTTCATGCCTGTAGGCTAGAAACCTACAATATGACGTATGATAAGGCTAATCGTGGCCAGGCTTTGTACCTTAACGACGACGGCAGGCTAATCGTGGCCTGGCTTTGTGCCTTAATGATGACGTGTAGTTCAAGGCTAATCATGGCCTCTAACAACGACTTGGATAGTACCCACCCCCATCGTGAAATTGGAAATGGATATGTGAAATCATAGTTATGATGAAAGAGATGAATGAAAATGTGGACTTGGATTATGATGATTTATGTGTTTATTAATGATATAAGATAATGCTAAGATTTAAACTCTTAGAAGCTACGATCATACAGTTTATGTTATATGATGCTTGATTTCCTTTGAAATATTGCCCATATGAATATATGTTGAAATCTTGATTTGTAAATAAACTTATAAGGTTGCATGTTATATATATTTTTATGGTGCTGCATGAGCACAAGTAGATTAATGCCAAGTCCCTACAGATTTTGTTACAAAAAACGAACACAATCATTAGGTGGCATTTGGTTGGGACTCAAAGTGCATGGACAGTGTTGAAATTTAAAATTTTATTCAAGTTTTAGAGATTTGTACATTTTGATTGTAATGGCCATAAGGCCTATCTTTTTTTTTATATGTCTTATGGGATGTATTGGAGCATTATAGCCTGGCCATGGCCAAGGCACATTTGTATTATTTTATTTCAGATGCATTATTTGAGTATTGCTCTAGGTGGTTAGAGTGCTTTAATTAGGGAATGATGGTTTTATGTATATGACAGGTGTAATCCACTCACGCCCCGGGTCACGAGAAATCTGGGGCGTGACATTATCTACCAAACCTAAACTGTCCCTTGTGTGGTGAAATTTTTAAAAATACATGATCCCTTCTTTGAAACTTCAAAGGTCGTCTTCTTTGATCCGTATGGCTCTTCTAGTGATTGCATGCAGTTTTCGATCTTTGCCTTATAACCTTGATCTTCTCATTAGTTTCCTGTACCAATTATGGTCTAATCATAGCTGCTTCTCTAACCTGTGTCCAACAAACCGGTGATCTACATAGTCTATCATACAACAGTTCAAACGGTGCTATTCCAATGCTAGCTTAGTAACTATTATTGTAACCAAATTCCACTAGAGGAAAATGATCCTCCCAACTTCCTTTAAAATCAAGCACCCAAGCTCAAAGCATATCTTCCAAAATTTGAATCGTCTGCTTAGATTGTCCATCAATTTGAGGATGATAGGCCATACTAAAATATAGTTATGCTCCCATAACTGCCTGAAATCTCTACCAAAATCGAGAGATAAATTGTGGGTCTTGGCCCGAAACAATCGATACCGGTATTCGATGTAATCTTACAATTTCCCGAATGTACAATCGGGCCAAAAAACCTATTGAATCTATTAGTTCCATCAGCAAAAATTTTGCTAAATTGGTCAAACGATCCATAATTATCCATATGGCATCACAACCTCTTTTAATTCTCGGAAACCCTAACACATAATCTATGGTCATGTTCTCCAATTTCCTCTCAGATATCGATAACGGCTATAACAATCCGATCGGTCTTAGATGTTCTGCCTTCACTTGCTAACAAGTTAGGCATTTGCTAATGAATTCTGCCATGTTTTTCTTCATTCCAGTCCAATAGAATTGTCATTTCAAATCATGATACATCTTCATACCCCTTGGATGCACTGTCAAATATGAGTGATGAAACTCTTTCATAACATCATTTTGAACTGAAAAACATACAAAAATTCATCCTTGATATCTGACGAAATCACTATTATCTCCCGTTCAGCCCAGAATAGTCATTTGATCTTATATTTTTACCCAAATATCATTAGCTTCTTTATTAGATCTCTGTGCTTCAATTACTCTATTGACTAATGTCGACTGAACGACAGAAGTATATAATACCACCCTTTCATTATCTTCCTTAAGCTCCAGATCAAATTCATTCAAAGTTCCTATCATTTCCTATTCCTTGAGTATAATACTAGCCATGGTACTCTTGAGTCTTTCTACTCAATGCATCTATAACAATATTAGCCTTTCCTAGATGATAGTGTGGCTTAAAGTCCTAATCCTGCATACACTCCATCAACATTCGTTGCCTCAAATTCAAGTCTTTCTAGGTAAAAATTTACTTTAATGTGGTCTGAGAACACTTTAAACTTTTTATCATATAGATAGTATCTCCAACTCTTCAATGCAAAAATTATAGCTGCCAATTCCAAATCATGAACTGGATAATTCTACTCATGAGTCTTCAATTATCTTAAACCATAGGCAACAACTCTTCCATTCTGTATAAGAACACAACCAAGTCCTTTCAGAGATGTATCACAATACACTGAGTAACATGCTCCCCCTCTCTAGAATGACTTACATTAGTGCAGTGGTTAATCTCCTCTTAATCTCCTAAAATGATTTTTCACATGTATCGTTCCATCGAATTTGATTCCCTTTCGGGTCAATCTAGTCAATGAGGCTGGCAACCTGAAAAAAATCTAAAACAAATCTCCTGTAATATCCTATTAATCCCAGGAATCTATGAATCTCAAATACATTTTTTAGTCTAAACAACTATAAATAGCTTCAATCTTAGATGGATCTACTGCTATGCCTTCTTCAAACACCACATGCTCGAGAAATTTTACTTCTTTTAACCTTACTCAGCTTAGCATACAACTGATGATCTTTCAACCTTTGTAACATAAGTCTCGAATGCTGGTCATAATCCTCCTCTAACTTGGAATAAATCAGGACATCATCTATAATCACCACCACAAATTTATCCAAATAATCTCAAGAGACTCTATTCATCAAGTCCATGAATACTACGGGTGTATTGGTTAAGCTAAATGGCATAACCAGGAAATCATAGTATCCATACCGAGTCCTAAATGCCATCTTTAGAATGTTTTTTTTCCTTATTCTCAGCTGATGATACCTTAACCTCAAATCAATATTTGAAAATATAGATGATCTTGTCAATTGGTCAAACAAATCATCAATCTTCGGTAGCAGATTTTCATTTTTAATAGTTACTCTATTAAGCATTTTGTAATTGATATACATTCTTAATATCCCATCTTTCTTTGCTGCAAATAATGTCAGCACACCCAAAGGTGAGGTACTTGGGCTAATAAACCCCTTAGCTAGTATTTCCTCAACCTACTTTCTTAATTCAGCCAATTCTGCTGGCACCAACCTGTATAGGGGAATTGAGATAGGTTTTGTGCCCGAAATCAAGTCAATACAAAACTCCAATTTCTTGTTTAGGCAGCAATCCAATATCTCCTCCGAAAATACTTTGGGAAACTCATATATAACTTTAGGCAACTCAATTTGCTGGTTTATATCTTCCTTTTCCCACCCATGCAAGCGAACAAGCTATATAAGTCGACTTTTCCTCGATCATCCAAAAGTGACAAGCCTTGCCATTCACACCTATTTGTTAGCAAATGAATCTAATCTCCTTCTGGACTTGATAAAATTATCTTATGCATCTAACAATTAGTTATAGCTTGGTAGGATATGAGCCAATTCATTTCAAGTATGACACCAAAACTCCTCATCTCTAATACAATCAAATCAAACATCGAGAGAAATTCTTACCTATCAAAATCATCCTTTACTCTTAATTCAAACTCCTTACATACTTGTGCCAGTAAAAAAACCAACTATAAGTGTCTCCACAAATAAAAACAAATCCAATGAACTAACATCTATTCCCAAAGTAGATATAGATAATGTAGTAATAAATGAATGAGATGATCCAGTGTCTAAGAGTACCGTGGCACTAGATGAATAAAGAAAAAAAGTATCTCTTGTTATCATTGGCTCAGCAGGTGTCTTTTGTTCTATTACCACAAATACCTTACCTTATATTGGCATATTTCATGGTCTGCTTGGTCTTTGTCCCTGTGGGGCTACTTTCTGCTATGTGGAGTTCCACTCTGTATGGTCCTCTATGGAATATTTCTCGATTGACATTGTTGTTGTATTGACTGAGAGGTCAATGGACGATTGTCCTGAAAAGGCTGTTCTGCCTGTATAAATCTACCTCCTATACCACTTCGTGCCTATGGAAAAACATTTCTGAATAAGCCCTGTCTGTCCACAATAGTAATATACTCTATCCTCCTCGGTCTATCTAACTCTTTTTGGTCTTATTGATCCAGTCTGTCTCCTAACCTTGGGATATTTTGTACTTTTATGGTGTGCCTGTCTACAATTAAAACATGTGATCTATCTCTGAGATGTTCCCTCTGATCTCCTACACTATGTGGGTGTTATACTCTTCTATTGTGATGAATATATTTACGGAGCCGATGAAGTACCTCTCAATCTCTTTCTATTCCCACCCTCCAGCCCAGTCCTTGAACTCCTGCCATGATGTCCTTTTTGAATATTCGTTATCTTACTCAAATCCCTTTCTACGGTCATTGCCCTATTAATCAAGGCCTTATAATCCTCTAACCCCAACAATACCATCCTATTTCTCAAAGTTGGTCTCAATCCCTGTTCAAACCTCCTACATTTTAGATGGGTTGTTGAAACAAGTTCGGGTGCATATTTGGACAAATTAGAAAACATTCTCTCATACTCCAATACTGTCATAGTCCCTTGTATCAAACTAGTAAACTCTTCCCTTTTTCGCATCTCTTAAAGACTATGGGAAAAAATGCTCTCTAATCTCTCCTTGAATCTTTCCTAAGTAAAGCCTATTGATCCTCTTAAATCCCTCAAACTAAACCACCAAGAAAATGCCTGCCCCACCAGATAAAAAGTTGTTAAAGATATGCAGGTCAAGTGGTCGATGATCTTCATAGCTATTAATATCTTCTCGTACTCATCTAGAAACTGCTTAGCTATGTCTATGTCTATTACTCCATCATAAGTCAAAGGTTTCATCCTCCTAAACCTCTCAAGTGTAGTTGATCCAGTTTGTATTGCTGGTTGTGGGTCTACTTGAGCTTCTCCTACCATTATGGTCATAGTTACTGCCAACTGTTGTAATTCTACTCCAGCATCTACGGCTATAGGTTGAGGAATCTCAGGTGCCCAAGACTATACTTCCTCATCTATAAAGATCTTCTGTTGTATATCAGGTTGTACCTCAACTACTGTACTCAAGTGCATTTCTTGTCCTTGATGAACTTGTGCATTAATCTCATCTTCATCTACAAGGGTAGCTCCTTGTCCTCCACCTCTACATTGGCCTCGGCCTCTAGCTCTCATTTCTCGTGGTGGCATTTTTATCTAAAATGTAAATAAGCATAGAGATCACAAGATTTAGTTGAAAATTCTAAAATTAAAAACATAACATAGCTTTACTAAATATTAAGTTAACATTTTCATTCATTCAGAGAGTTACATCATGATAACTTTGATTTCTATCACTTCAGTTGACAGTAATAGTTTTAACATTACACCAATTTAAGTGTATCCTAACTAAACTTTAAATGAAAATACAATACACTGATTGTTGAACCATGTGACAATCCAATTACTATAAGGGGATTGCCTTTTCAAAATTTTTCCCTTTTTAGCATCTCATCCTCGACGATATGGACAAAAGATATGGGAGTGCGTTCTTCCACAACAATAGGTGCACCTCTTAAAATAACCTATGGGGGAATTTCTAGCGTATATACCCCTCCCTACGGTAGTTCCTACAAGCCTATTATAAATGCTCCTCCTTATTCCTAGAACTCCCACCTATCTTACGGGTTCTAAACTCCTCGGTACTGATTTCCTGACTTGTTAGGTTCGGTGTTGCTACATTTAGAGTCATTGTTGGGTTAAGTTGAGAGGTAGTTTAGATCATGAACACATTTTATACTATCATTTCTGGGTAGGCATTTTGGTGCAGGTTTCTTATTTGATAAGGCATGGTGTATTGGTAAGAGTATGGTACAGGATATTGAGCTTGATAGGGCTTCTTGTAGTAAGATATTATTGGTTGACTCAAAATTGATAGCACTTGGGTTGTTTCTATCACACTCGCTGACACCTATTGTGGAGGGGATTCATTCAAACACTCAGTTGCTACTTTAATGAAAATACCATCACCTGGTGATACAATGTTTTCTTCCGTTGATTGTGGTCTTGTGTTACTGTACTCTCTCTTTTCAAATCCCATCTAAAATTTTAAACAAAGTATTAGTTTCTCAGTAGTAGGTTTACTTAAATGCTATTTAAACATGCAATATGAAATGCAAGATTCCCCATGTCCTGAGGTATTTTGACCAAGGCTTTGATAATAGACTATTACGCCTAAGATCTTATGACCCTAAGGGTGAGCGAATCAACACACAAACACGCACTAAATATCCATACTTTGATTATAGTAATATAACAACCCTAGAGCAACACTCGCACTACATAGTAACATAATGTAAATTATGTCTTGGCTATTACTAGGCTATCATGCTCCTACACATCCCAAATTTAATAATATTACAGTCCCAAATAAAAGAAGTAACTACATTATTGAAACGAAATGTCTGCAACTATTATGTAACTTCTAGCCTCAACTCAATGTCCACCTATATCTTTACTTCTGGACTTGTGGCAAAGTCTGTAGGGATGTGAGCACCAACTACTTGTGCCCAACTATTTTTAGTACCCTAATCTTTGTGTCAAATCATTAATCTTATAACGTTGTCATACTTTTTCAATATCCGTTTAATTAACACGTCACTTATCCATTAGCATCATATTTTCACCTTCATTCTTTTGATTCATTCATTACATTTCATTACTTTCGTTCTTTTACACCTTAGTATTTAAATTCTTGCTTAAGAGTTACATAGTATCATCATAGAACTTAAATGTAATTATACAATTCATGCATCTTTTAATCGCAACTACACTAGTAAGTAATCTCAATTCCCACATCAAAACACATTCTCTAGATCATGAAGTTAAATCTAAATATTCTAGAAGTTATAATTATTATGTATAATCTATTCTACAACTTCAATATTTCAAAATTTTAATAAAGAATTAAATAAAAGAAAGAAAAATAGGTGTAGACAGTTGAAGTAAAAGGGGCGAGTGCCCCTCTGTTTTCCATGCCATGCACCCCCAAGAGCGGGTGCCTCTCTAGGTCTTACCCTGTGCACTGTTGATGGCGGGTGCCCCTTTGGGTTTTGTCCTGTGCACCCCTTGATAGTGATAGTATGTTCTAATGTTATGCTTTCTTTTTGTTTTCTTTTTTATTTCCATTTGAGCCATAAATTAGATCATTTTGGGAAACCAATCTTATAATTTCTTATTTTAAAAAACACCATAAATCTTATGGGCATTAAAAGGAACAAACAATTTGGGTTTTCATCAAATATGGGTACATATATGGATTAATCTTCATTTTCTTCATTACTGCCATACATGTACATATATACGTGTATATAACTTCCATTATCTTCCATAAATCTCATCTAAATCCTAAAATAATATTTCTATTATTATCTCACACTTCTCTACGCATCATATATATGAGAAAAGGCATAGGATCCCTACCTCAAGCCAAGAAACAGAGGAACAATGAGTTGAACAGAAATCGTAACTTCACCAACAAAACTAGGAAAACTTCAGACCGATCGTATATTTAAACCGTCAATCCTAACAACAAACCAATTGCATATACACATTGAATATAAGCCTAGTTTCACTTTCTCAAAACTAATTTGCATTTGATTGGGGTTTGAATCACTTACCACACTTGGTTTCTTTGGTCTCCTTCTCATTTCACTCTTCCCCTCTACACACACCCAGATGGTTGGAAAATAACTCACCAACAGTGGCCTACCCTCCCCCCCTCTTATGCACTGCCACAAGCCGTACCTATAACCCGAGAATGGCTAAGAGGTGGGAAAAGACAGACAGACATTAATCTATCTGCTTCACTTCAGCACACAAGGGTAGTCCCTCTCTTTTTTGGTGTGTGCCTGGGGCATCACCTCGCGGGCGCCTGGCCTCCTCCTCTCAACCCGCTTCGTTTTATTTTGGACTTGGTAAGCCCAACCTCTCCTAGCCTAATCTTATATATATTAACCCCAATCCTCATATATTTTAACCCAATCGATTTTATTTACCTTCTATTTCATTTCACATAAATTTCTAAAATTTATTAAATAAAAATTAGAAATTTTCAGGTCATTGCATTATCACTACACACTTTTTCTTTCTCCTCTCTCTCTTTCCATTTGCTCCTAGGGATGTCAATAGAAGGGGTACAAAAGGGTACTGAGTTGACCAAATCCATTAAAATTTTGAAAAGAAATACCTTACTTGGATTGGTGATGGGTTTAGAAATTGCTTACAAGGTACCCAGTACTTGATACCCATATAATATAATATAATATATATTTATACAAAATGAAATATTAATTTGAAAGCTCAAAGAGTTCCAAACGTGTTTAGCTTGTTTAAATTTTAAATAAATTTGAAACTTGATACAAATAATTTGTTTGTTATGTATATATATGTTCAATTTGTTTGAGATAATTCCCCTTATGTTTAAGGTAATTATACTAATTTACCTTAGTAGTTTACAAAAACTTAAAGTTGCAAAATTATAATTATGTGTAAAGGTGGAAAGAAACCGAGCTACTCAAGCTCGAGTCAAAAAAAGCTCGGCTTAAGCTAGGTTCGTGACTAAAACGAGCTCGAATCGAGCTCAATTTATGACTCGTTTCAGATTCGAGCTCGAGCTCGAGCCTAGAGAAGCTCAACTCAAAGGCTCTCGAGCAGGCTCTATAAAAGAAATATATATATTTAATAATATTTTAATATTTTTAATAATTTTTATTATATTTTTTATAATATTATATTTGTTATATTTTAAACTAAAACGACGTCGTTTGGTTTAATCGAGCTGCTCGCAAACCGAGCTCGAGTCAAAATTATTCTTTATCGAGCCGAGCTCGAGCCTATATAAAAGTTCGAATCGAGCTGGAGCTCAGTTTAAAAAGATTAAGCCGAGCTCGAACAAGTTAAAGCTCGGCTCGACTCGGCTCCTTTCAACCCTACTTATGTGATGAGTTTCTAAGTATAATATTTTTGTAAATAATTGTTATAGATAACGATTTTTTTCAGTAGTTATGTAAATTTTGCAATGCAATATGATTAATTTTTTTAATTTTTATTTCAAATTGGGTATTTAACGGATATTTCAAAGTGATTCCACGTAGTTTGATTAATTGTGCTTAATCGATTTTCATGCGTTTGGGATAGATTTTAGATTTCAACTAAAAAATAAACGGGTTTAGGACGATAATGTTAAGCAAAAAATAAACAAGTTTGATCCTATCCATTTATATCCTTATTTGCTCCCTGCTCTCGCTCTGAATGTTGATCGCCATCAACTACCATGTATCTAGTTAACGTTCACTGCCTACAACTAAGAAAGCAAATGGCGATGCCACTACCCTTTCCCTTCCTCTCTAGGTAATATATATATGAATGTGTATACGCACACTGTGTCTGTATTTTTAATGAATTTTCTATTTTATTTAAAAATAGTTTAAAATTGTCTCAAACAGTAAATAGTAATTAATAGTTAAAGATATTTAAGTAGATAGTAAAAAATCAAGGGTCAATAAAAAAAAAAACAAAAGAACATTATAAAAGTAGTGGGTACCGATAAGACATTTATGGAAAAAAAAATAGAAAGGTAATATAATTATATTTCTAAAAACTTAGTATCATATTTGAATTAGGATTATTATTTTTTAATATACAAATAAGATGTATAAAATATACAAAATCAAATCTTTAAAATAATAATCCATAGTCTAATGTAATTTAAAGAATTTACTTGGTGACCTTAATGAAAACAAATAATATAATTCTTTTCTAAAGCAAGTTAATTTCTATTTTCACTAAAAGAACTACCCATACTTCATATAAAAGTTTTAATCAATGTAGACTTTAATTTCAATAAAAATTATATATTGAGTAATAAATAACAAAATAAATATTCTAATAAGTAATCAAATAGGATTGTATTTCTATAAACTTGGATCTTATTTGAATTATTAGAATTATTTTTAATTTTATACAACTTAAATAAAAACTATAATTCATATAATATTCCAAAAATATTGTTGTTTTTAAATATTAATCAATGACTTTTACAAACCAAATCCTCAAATTAGCCAAAAAAGTTTATTATTTTTAATAATAGTGAATTTAAATGAAAATTATAATACATATAATATTTGGAAAATATTATTATTTTTAAATTATAATATTAATTGATAAGCTGAATTAAATTTAGATAATTATATTATATTTAAAATTCAAAAATTAGGCGATAACTATTGAATTATAAAAAATTTAATCAAGATTTAAACATTAAGTGATAATATAAATTCGTAAGTAGTATTTGATAATCATTAATTAATAAAATTAAAAATTTTAAAAGGCACATATAACAATTATACAACTCAATTAGATATTACGTAACATAATTGTTATCCAATTCAAATATTATTATATTTGAATAGTATTCAATTTAAAGAAAAATTAATATTTTTCATTTAAATTTATTATTTCATAAATAAAAGTAAGCATACGATGATAAAATATAAGAGTTATTATCTTAGTCTAATTATGTAACACGTCTTTCTAGAATTTGTTTAGGTTCAAACAATTATATCAATTAATTTTATCTTTATCTTAAATATTTTTATCTAAACATATTCAATTTTTTGTTATAATTTGAAATTAAATTAACAAAAATAATTATAATTATTTAATTTAATTTGAATAAAATAGATTGAAAATTAATTAATTTAATATTTTTTATTTTATTTTTAACATAATGAAATCAAACTTAGATAAGTATTGTAAATTATGTTTTTTATTTTTTTATTAGTATAATCAACTTAAATGATTCATGAAGATTCTAACTAAGATTAGAACTATACTCTTAAGTAATATATTTGAAGAATTCAATTTCGATGAAATTAAAATATTAAGGATAAGTGGTCGTTATTATATTAAGAGAACAATTAATTAATAAAACTAAATACTTTTAGCCTATATTAAATCAATATAATTTATATATATTTAAATAGAAATGATTTTCACATTACTTTAAATTTCAATTAATTATATTGCTGGAATTTAGTAACAAGAAAAATTTAAAATTTTAATAACCATAAAAAATATAATAAAACATAAAAAATTACCTTAACAATCACATTAAATAAAATACAATAAAAACTCTACAAAGAATCATACCTTATATATTTAAATGAACAAAATGAAAAATAAGTTAAAAAGGATGCTTTCTCTAAAACTTGCTACCAAAAAAAAAACAATTAAAATTTTTGTAATAATGAAAAAATATAATAAAAATTGAAAAATCAATCTTAAGAAATTATATTAAAAACAGAATAAAATCTAAATACCTTTGACCTTATATATTTGAATGAACGAATTAAAAAATAAGCCAAAAAATAAATACATAAACAAAAAAAATTTCAACCTAAAGAAATATCTTCCAATAAAAATGAATATAGTGAAAAATATGAGAAGCAAAAAGGAGAACTATGTAGAACACATAATCATGATACTAATAATTATATATATCAATTACGTATGGATCAAATTCAATTTCTGAATGGTATTATTCTATATTATTATCGTAATTTCTTGGTTTTTCATATTAATGTAAATTGATGGTTTTAACAAGTTTAAGGTGTAATAATGTGTTAATTTGACAAATGTGGGTCATTAAGAATGTAATTGGTTGAAATATTGGGAGTAAGAAACTTAAATCTCAGACTTACCCATTTTTGGCACAAAAGTTAGCTGATGGGCTCTCATGTCTTTTTGTGGGGTGCCCATGAATTGATAAGGGGGACCCGTAATGTTTTGTAGAATGTCAGATTGGCTTTCTTTCTCTCAATTACTCAAAGGTCACCTTTTTGTCACTTCATTGGCTAGACCCAGGAGAGGGTATGTAGGGGGAGGATGTAGGTGCACTGTAGCATGCTTGGAGACCAAGCCAACCATGTGTATATATGTACATAAGAGAAGAGAGAGTGAGAATTTCTGGAATTGGAGAAAAAGCTTAGAACCAGAGGAAGTTGAATGACTTGGGAGTTTGGTAAGTGGTTTTATCTTAACCAACTCAAATTTGTTTTGCAGAAATAAAATTAAGCACCCATTCAACACATTTATGTGGTTTGTTTGTTGTTTGGATCAAGGGATAAGGAGATTGATCTACTTGAACTTGGAAGCTTGAAATCGTGAGTCACTGTCTTTGTGTTCCACTTTGTTCAAGGCTTGAGGTAAGGATTTCAAGCTTCAAAATAGCATATCGTGATGTAGAGAACTTGAAAATGTTGTTGTGATATGTATTCTAGATTTTTAGAAGCATGAATGGATAATTTAAGTTGAGTGATACATGTATATATGTGTATGTATAGGTTTAAACTATGATTTTGATTTTGAAAGAATGAGATAACTAAAAATTATTTTGATAGATTCATTGGAGTCTTTTAGGTCCTAAACAACACCTAGAAACAAGGTTTTGACCTAAATATGAGATTTGAAAAATTTTGAAAACAAAACTATGAGATAAAACTTGAACCAAAATAGAGTAACCATTATGTATACCGAGGGTTGCCCACACCTCCTGAAGGGCACCCATGAGCTTTTGTAAGGTGCCCATAACCCCTTGGCCAGAATACTAAGTTTTGCTCCTTTGTATAAAAACTTGTATATTTCAAACCCCAAACCTCATGATATTAAATGATTAACTTAAAGTGATAAAATAGGTGAAAAGTGTATGAATTAGAATGTGAAAAGAAGTACTTTGATAGAAAGATTGGTATTTAAGACATGCTTAGTATTGTTTTAATTTTAAACTTATGTGCTCATATCCTATGCTTGATATAGGTTTAATATAGAATTGTTCAAACGTTTTTAACGAGAATTAAGTTATATTTGTCTAAAATAAGTGGAGATTATGTTAATGGAAAAAAGAGATGCTAAAATGAAATACTAATATGTTAATGTGATATTGGAATGAATTAGGATTAGTGATTGGGATGTATGATAATACAAGTTATTCCTTGATTGTGTGGGGTGATAAAAAGAATATGATAATGTTAATGGGGGGATGTTTAAGAGATAACTTGAAAGATTTGAATTACTGAAGAGATGTATGATTTACTGTTCGTTATTTTGTGAAACTATCTTATTATTATTGATTGATTGATTAAGATTACTGAATACGATTGATTGTTTGTATTGAATGATATTGATTATTTGATCATAATGAGAACAACTTGATTATGATGAAAATGTTATGATGATTCGATTTGGAATGTGACTAGTTATTGTTGAAATGATAATGAAAGTGAAGAGAATTGATAAGATGATCTATATTGATTTTAGAATATTATGATAAGTTACGGACACAATATTGATAATGTTAATCGAAATGAGATATATTGAAATAGAAAGAGTACAAAGAATACCCCAAGGTTAAAAGACCTGAAACCTACACATGGATTGGTGTTCATGTCAGTAAGTTAGTAGTCTTCAACATTACGTATATTATGACTAATCGTGACCCTTAACGACAATGTGTATTGTGGCTGATTGTGGCCCTTAACGAGAATGTATATTAAGGCTAATTGTTGCCCTGTGGCTAATTGTGGCCTTAAATGATGACATATATTATAGCTAATCGTGGCTTTTAATGACAGCATATAATTTATCCATCCTTTGAACTTACATGGAAATGAAAATATGATTGAAAAACATTGACGATGATGCTAAGAAGATAACGATTGGATTACATGTTGAGATTTATAATGGTGATTGGTACTTGATTTTAAATGTTGTACTATGATGGTGCCGTGAGATGTTATTCACCTATTTGATTATGTTAATACTTGTTTTTGATGATTCATTATGTTTAGGTTGAACATGTTGATTTACTTGTGTTAATTATATTTCATGTTTTTACTTTACCTATTATATATGCTTTTATTATGTTTCATGGACACAAGTGAACCAGTGCTTGTATCTCTATAGAATTTGTTGCAGGTTTTGAGACCAAGACTTAGTTAGGTCTATGATTGGATTCGATGATACAATTGCAGTAGCTGATATTTTGTGTTTTAAGATTTGAAATATAATTATTCAAGGCTGTAATATTTGTTTAAGTCTAGAGATTATTCTATTGGATTGTAAAGGTCACAAGGCCAAGATTCTATTTTAGGTTCGATCTAAAGCATTGTTGCTTTGTTAGACCGAGGCTTGGATATTATGGATTTATTATTATAATTGGTTATTACGATTGCTCTACGGTGGTTATATTGCTCTAATTAGGGTATTAATAATATGTGCATGAGTTGTATGTTTATGCACTCACCTCTCGGTCATGAGATCCAGGGTGTGACAACTATTATTATTATTATTATTATTATTATTATTGTTGTTATTAAATAAGATAATTGCCATATCTTAAATAAAATATTGT
>QLOD02000024.1:17277687-17294973 GCA_003260245.2 Sideroxylon spinosum | reverse complement strand
ACACAAGACCCCTGAAGCACTCCTCCATTTGGTCCACCCAGCTTGAATCCTATGCTTTACATCAGTATCGATCCCTCCATCCCTCACTTTAATATAATATAATTATTATCGAGTAATATTTACTCTTTCAATCCAAGTATCATGAACTTATTACCCCCTTTGGATTGATAGAGTAACTATTATCTAGTAATAATTATATTATGATTGTATAAGGTTTAATTTTGCAGGTGTGACAATTACGAGTCATTGAGTGTAGAATATTTGTAAATTTTCATATTTAGTCTTGTATTGATCAAGTTTGTTAGGTGTATTTTGTAACTGAAAAACTAGTCAACAAAGCAATTATTTCAAACTTGCATTTTTAATGGCTAAGATGTTGAAGTATAGGTTTGAAGGTTTTTTGGAAAGTTTCTTAATGCGATGTTGAAGACACTTTAAGGAAGGTTTTTTAATGTAAGGTTGAAGATACTTTAAGAAAGGTTTCTTAATGTTCAAGGAGATTAGAAAGTTTCCTAAAAGATTTTGGAAAGTTTCTTACAAGATTTTGGAAACAGGAAACTATACAATCTTATGTAGGATTGGATTGATTGAGTGCTTTAAAAAACAGACATTCTCTTAAAGTTTGAGAGCTCATCTAGAGAGAGAAAAACATACTCTTTGTGAGTTGATAATTGACCTCTCTCAACTTAGACAGGATAGTTTTTAACTATCAAACTTCTTGTGTGTGGGTTTTTCGAAGGGCTTCGAAGGGGTGACGTGGCCTTCATCAAGTACTGGTGAAGATTTCTCTTCATGTGTTGGAGAAAGTTAGTCAATGCGGCAGAATTGGAAGAGTAGACTATGTATGTTAACGTGGTCCTCTTTGTAATTAATTGTGTAAGGTGGATATTTTGATCTTTGGGGCCTAAAGTTTTTTATTCCTTAATTGTGAAGGTTTTTCCTCGTTAATTCTTTGTGTTCAATCTCTTTTATTTTTTTGGCACTTTGAGATTGTTTTGATTCTTCAGAAATCTATTACTAGCAATGGACAAAACTTCAATTAGTATTAAAGCGGGTTTGCCTAGATTTCTACCATAAAGGCGTGATTCTTTGGCTAGTAAGAGGAAACCAACATAAATATATTTGATTTCATGGCATCACCTGAAGAATGTGGGTATCTTCCTCGATTTGTTAAATTTTATAGTAAATTTAAAAGCCTTTTGCCTTCTCCTACTCTTATTCCTACTCCAAGGGTCGAGGATGTTCTAAAAAAAAATAGAGTTTTCAAAGTGAGTTTTGTTCTTCTCATTCATCATCTGAAGAAGACTTTGATGATGATGAAGATGTACGAAGCCTACAAAAGATAAACGACAAATTTTTTAACGATTACTTAAATTTTTTCAAAGAAAATAAAAAGTTGACAAGGGAAAAGAAGGCAATGCAAAAGAAGAGAGATTCTTTAAAGATCATTGTAAGAGACTTTGAAGCTAAGTACCATGACCTTGAAGCTTAATTTCGTTAAATTGAAGGTGATATGAGAACTCAAGAAAGCGTTATGGAAGCTTGAAGAGAGAAGCTAAAGACCAAAGATGAAGAATGCTTGGAGGTGCAAAGAGTTTTGAAAGAACTCAATGATAAATTTAGTATTCCATTTAAAAACCTCCTTGAGGTTTTAGGTGCATAGAGAAGGCCCATAGACAACAGCGGACTTTGTTTTGAAGGTGCAAAGAAAGAAGAAACTTATGCTCCAAAAATTTCAAAGGAGGCTCCAAAATAGTCTAAAATGACTCACCAAAGCAAGTAGCTAAGAAAGCTCCTCAAAGATCAAGAGGTAAGTTCTGAGGTATGTATTCTTATTCTTCTCATTATTTTGTACCCATTTGCCACCATTATGGAATTAAAGGTCACATTAGACCTAATTTCTCCAAACTATATGGGTTACTGACTACCTATGTTGGTACACATAATTTCATGATACCTAACTTCTATGTGTCAAATAGGTTTGACCCATTGAGGTTTTTAAGAGACGTTTTGATTCTAGATCTCACATGCTTAGGTTAATGAGGAAGAATAGAAATATATATTTTTTCAAGAAAAGTTGGACCTAAACCTAATGTCCCCAAGGCTCAAAATTCTTTTCCTAAAATAAGGGCAATTCGGGTGAAAAATAGCAACTTGCATGTTTACACCCCTAACAAAGTTGAAGGGGGTAAGCCTAGTTTAGTGGAGGCGATTGTTTTGCATAGACTAGGATGTGCATGTTGTTCTATATTTTTTCCTAGCTCTATGAGATTATATAGTTTAATTTTTCATTCATTACATGATTAGTTTTTGTTCGTTTCATTTAAAAATAAATAAAAAAATTTTGAAAAATCCAAAGACATTTTCATGGACTTTGACACTTCATGTTAATTTTTGTATATTCTATGATCTTATCTATACTAGTAGAACATGAATAAAAATGTATGATCATAATATTTTTCATGACTTGGAATACATGCTTCAATAATGAGTAATGTTTTGTTGTTCTATGTCATGGTTGTGATATGCTTTTAATTTCAGTTTTACATAAGTAAAGTCTAGCATTGTGTTGAATTCTATCTACCATCGTTTAAGCTTGACTTTATTGTCTACATGGGCCTATGGTTTCTTTTTGGGATCTTTAAAGTAGATTTTCTTGAAAAGGGCTACCAATGGACTAGAGTGAAACCACCTTATTGACATGTCAGTTATCAAAATAACCAGTCTCTAGGAATAGACTATATAGATGAAATGGCTACTTACCCATCAGTGTGTGAAAGTCACCAAGTTTGGTAGGATTTGTGCCAAAAAAAAAAATATAAAATAAGATCATGGTGGTGATTAATTGAAAAATTGTGGAGAAAAAGTTGAAAATTACAAAATTAAGAGAAATTAGTTGAAAAGTCCAAGAATTTAAATTTTCATCATAGTTGCAATTTAGTGGTCTATGAAAAGCATAAGGAAGATGCATTAGAGTATGATAGTGTGAATGATTTACAATGTAAGATGATTTTTTTTTTTTTGAAAGGTATGTTAGATGATATTTAATCACATGCATATCTAGCATTTTTCACTTCTATGCCTTCTGTGAACAACTCATTACATGAAACTTCTTAATTCAATGAATTTTTTAATTCAAGAAATGTAAAGTGGTCAGTCTCTCAATCTAATGTTCTTAGGGTATTGCCTTAATCATAGCATGTTTGAAAATATACTAAAGTACTTGAGTTGAGTTTAATTTTTAGATCTTAATCTTAGTTAGTTTGGATGTTTTTAATTAGTTGTTCCATATTTTCTCCATTCGCCTTATCCTTATTGATTCATGTTTTATGTTTTATTTTCTCATTCCTCATTGTCATAATTTCATGTTTTTTAATTTTATGATAAAATGGAGAGGAATTTGATTATATTATTTTAAACTTAATGCTTTCCACAAGGTGTTTTGTTTAAGTGATGTGTAGGTTTATATAGGAACATTGATCAAGAGAGAGTTTGCATGTTCATAAATATCGAAAGGGACTTTCACTTGATTATGTTTAAATCTTGGGAAATTTTGTATTTTTCTTTTAGATTGTATATGGGAGCATTGTTTTGTCGCAAAATCACCAAAGAGGGATATTGTTAGGTTTATTTTGTAATTGGAATATTAGTGAACAAAACAATAATTTCAAACTCGTATTTTTAGTCATTTGGCTAGGGTGTCAGAAGTATAGGTTTGAAGCTTTTTTAAAAAGTTTCCTAATGCGAGGTTGAAGATACTTCAAAAGGTTTTCTAATGCAAGGTTGAAGATACTTTAAGGAAGACTTCCTAATGTTCAAGTAGATTAGAAAGTTTCCTAAAAGATTCTGGAAAGTTTTCTACAAGATTTTAGAAACAGGAAGCTATACAATCCTATGTAGGATTGAATTACTTGAGTACTTTATAAATACAAACCTTCTCTTAGGGTCTTAGAGCACATCCAGAGAGAGATGAACATATTCTTTATGAGCTGATAATTGACCTCTCCCAACTTAGCTACGATGGTTTTTAACTATCAAACTTCTTGTGCGTAGGCTCTTCGAAGGGGTTGAAAGAGTGAGCGTGGTCTTCATCAAGTATGAGTGAAGAATCTTCTTCATGTATTAGAGAAGGCATCCATTATAAATTGATGCGGTAAGGTTGAAAGAGTAAATTGCGTATGCTACAGTAGTCTTCCTTGTAATCGGTTGTGTATGATGGAAACTTTGATCTTCATGGCCCGAGGTTTTTTATCCATTAATTGTGAAGGTTTTTCTCATTAATTCTTTGTGTGCGTTCTCTTCTATTTTTTCGCACTTTGAGATTTTTTTTAATTGTTTGGAAATCTACAACTAATAAGGGGAAACTTTTCAATAAAGTTATTCCTCAGTGCGAAGATTGAAATAGAAAATAGATTTCTGGCATATTCTATTCTAATTCTATTTTGATATTGGGAATAGTTGGAGTGAATATAAGTATCACATATTTTGTCAGACTTATGGTTATCATTTTTCAGAAGCAAGAAAATATGTTGTGGCAGAGGCAATCAAAAATATGAAGCAAAAAGAATAAAATTCGATCTTTGCTTCAGGGGTTTGAAAAATCAAGAACATCCCTGGGCTCTAGGATGTGCCATTCTAATTTAAGAGCGGAGTTAATCGCACGGGAGAAGATTCATCGTAGGTTCTAGCAAGTAAGAGATACTTAAACCAGGACAGGTCTCGAGTCGAGTCGAGTTATGTATGGTAAACTCTTATAATCTTCGATTTTATGATGGATTGGTTTTCAGGGATAGTCGCCTTGTAGACTTGATGTTTTCTCTGGAAAGTGGTTTCTAGGGTTTCCTTTATTAAATCTTGTGCCTCGTGCACTTTCGTTTGTATGTATTTGTTTTGAGGATTTTTTCATTTTTTGGTTTTACAATTGGTATTAGAGTAGGTCACTTTAGATATAGTTTTTTTTAAAAACAATTATTTCGGTGAGGTTCGTATTTTTTAAAAAACTTTATGAAGAATTACGGAGAATGTGGGTCATCTACTAGGTCTTCTCTATTTGACGAAACCAATTATACGTATTGAAAAGTCAAAATAAAGGCTCATCTTCAGTTTATTGATGACAGAGCTTAGAACTCTATTTAGAGGGGTTGGACTTGTCTTGTTAAGGTCTCTGCTAATAAGATTAGCACCATCCCTAAACCCGTTTCTGAATGGGATAAAAGTGAACATGAAAGTAGTGGATGGAACTATAGTATTTTTATAGTATATATTATTTAGATTAGGTATATTTTATGTAAAATTTAAAAGAAATCAAAAAAAGTTCTAATATGTCTGCAGGAAGGCAATGAATTCTATATTCAATGCCGTCACTGCAATCTTGACTTGTCATATTGCAAAAGAGGCTTGGGACATACTCCAAGTAACTCATGAAGGCACTAGCACTGTTGAGAAGTCTAAACTTCTTAAATTGATTTTTTTTTTTTTTTTTTGAAAATTTGAAAATGAAAGAGAATGAAACTTTTGATCAATTTTATGCTAAGTTAAGTGACAATATTAATTCTCATTTTAACTTAGGTGTTATTATTCCTTCTTCTGACATTTTGAGTAAAATTTTGAGATCTGTTGTAGACAGATTTCAGCCAGAAGTTACTAATATTTAAAGACGCTAAAGATATTGAATCCATACGAGTAGGGGAATTGGTTGCTCTCTTCAAACATTTAAGTCAAATCTTTGCTCTTCAAACAAAACAAAAATGTTTGGCTTTAAACACTATGAAAAGATAAAAATGATGACTCAAAGAAAGACATGGATGAACTTGTTGTTCTTGCTAAGAAATTCAAAAAGGTTTTCAAAAATTAAAAATAAAAAAGCTTAAAAAAATGAATTTTGAGAAAAATAAGAAAGAAATCAGTTAGTCTAAGAAGGGAAATATTTTTGAAATGAAAAATTTTGATGAAAGAATTGAAAAGAAGAAAAATTCAAAACTGATCTAAAGTATGAAATGTTTTGAATGTCAGGGTTTTGGACATATGGCTTAAGAATGTCCAACTAGATTGAAGAGAGAAAGTAAGGGACTTAAAAGTGACATGGGATGACAGTGACAGTGAAGAGTCGTCGGCTTTTGAGTTGGAAACTGAATAGGCGAATTTCATGGCATTTACTATATTTGTACAAAACTTGAACAATGGAAGCACTGAAAGTGATACTGAAATAATTGAAGCTAAAAATTTAGATGAGGAGGACCCAGATCTTCAAAAAACATATAATGAGTTGTATAAACAGTATCTTTAACTCCAGATGGCAAAAGAAAAACTATATTTGAAGGAAAAAACTGGAGAGAAAGAAGATGAAGATGGAAATTGAGATATTTGTTCATAAAAACATTGAGTTTAGGGTGAGAAAAGCTGCTCTATTTTCAAAACTCGAGGAAAATAGAAACTCTCAAAGACAAACTGAGGCTTTGAATGCAGAAATTGAAGGTAAAATTTATTCTCTTGAAATTGAATTAAAAAATTCTGAAATTTCTTGTTCTGAATTTGATGTAGGATCTAAACAATTGGATGAAATATTTAGTGTTCAAACACCCTCCAAGAACACATATGGACTAGGATATGATGGAAAGTCAAAGAAGAAAGTTGAGCTTAAGTTTATTCCATCGAGTTCAAAATTTTTGGAGAATGAGCTTGGATTAGAGAAAGTAATAGTGAGTACTCATGTTACAAAAGGTAAGTCTCTACCCTTTAGTGCAAAGTTCAAAAATAATTTTTTTAATAATAGGAAGGAAAAGAACGAAGGCTTTTTCATTCAACAACAACTTTCTAAGAGCCTTCGTCCATTCATAGGAAATTCATTCCTATTTGTCACCACTGTGGCTTAAAGATCATTTCCGACCCAACTATCCTAAGCTCTATGGTTTGCCTAAGAGTAGTATTGATAGAAGGGTTGAATAGTCTCAATTTCAAAACAAGCAAAAGAATTTCTATGAAATAGATTTCAAAATCTTTTGAATGAGACTAAATATTTGGTTCCAGAGATAAAAAAAAAATATTTGAAAAAAAATCGTGTACTCTTTCTAACCAAAATAGGACAAACATGAAAACTTCTTTCTTTGGTTCCAAAATAATTGTTTTAAGTCCGACCAGAATTCTCATAAGACTAGATGTAATTGGGTTCCCAAGTCTAAAGTGTTGAAAGTTGATTACTTTACTAAACCTCTTAACCTTCAATAATTTAAGTTTGTAAGTAAATCCCCTAGAATGTGTTCTTTGTGTTAATATCCATATGTTAGTTTAGTCCATTTTATTTATTTTATTTTATTGATTATTATTTATTTATTGATTTTGTCAATTTCTGGTGGAAACATATAACCGAGGTTAATCTCAACTTCAATGTAACAATTTTAATACTCTACACGAAGTGACACAATTATTTTTTTTACCTAAAGAAAAAAAGGCTATGTTATTATGTTCATTTTATGATCTTAGGGATTTAGAACTTTTTGCAATTACCTCTCATACTGGAATACACTATTTTCGATATTGACTTGATGAGTATTGTCATGCCTTTAGAGTGCCTTTTGAAGCACTACGTCGGATCTTAGTACTTTTCGAACTATTACGTGTGTATTACCTATAGTTTGTACTTGAGTTAGTGCCTTGTCCATGTACTCTTTGTATGCTTAGAATAATGGCTTCTTTGGCCAGACCTTTGGAAAGGGCTAACACAAGGGATAATGTGAAAGTCACTGGCACTATTGCACATCAAGTGAGAAAAGTTACTATGGTGAAATCGGGAGAGCTACCTACCTTTGAATTGAGTGAAAGTTGCCAAACCATAGTAGAATGAGGCTGTTGACATAGCAAACTTACAAAAAAGCTTACTTGTTTGTTTAGAAAAAAATTTGTGGCAATATGTGAGTTTATAGGACATTTTCAAGCATATAGAGTTGTTTTTAGATAGTGGTGCAGGTAATAGAAAATTCTATTTTTCCTATACACTATTGATAGTGTTGAGTTCTGCACTGATTGTATAAGAATTTATTTCCTCTTAGTATGACATTCATTTATCTTAGTATTCATAATTGCGAAAAGGTTATATAAGTTTAATTGTGCATATTTGTCGATTAATTTTTATTTCTCCAGGTTCATGAGATAGCTTATTCTGTGTCTTTACATTTACTTATTTTTATTTTATTTTTATTCTTTTAAGTTATTTGAGTAGATATTGTAATAAACTTTTCCTTGGGAAAACCTTTAAGGACTAGTTTTTAAGGTTGCTTGGTTTTGGAGATTTCAGTAATTGTGTTTGAGATGTTTAACATTTGGTTTTGAAGGTTTGTTAGTAAATTTTATTTAGGTGTAACTTTTCATGCTCACTTTACACGTTATGGACCCACTTCTCTTTCATAGTTCTCACATTGAGTACAATGTTTAGCATAGATTGGTGGGTAGAGTTTGTATGATGAACTTTCGTGCCAAAATTCCAAATTTAAAAATTTTTAAGCATATTAGAGCTAGAATACATGAATTTAGCATATTTGTACCCATTTGTCAACCGTTTTGGTTTGGTTGATTATGGAATTGAGCGAGAGAGTGATGAGTGAGTCTTGTTCAAGCTTTGATAAGAAATTTAGTTCAAGTTTAGTGTGTCATAACCTTGTGCATTTTTTTTTTTAACTATCATGGAGGAGCTTATGTGTTTGAGAGTGAATTTTTTTTTGAATCGGTCAATTTAGCATCCTTAGACTAGATAAAGACTTAATACCCCTTTAGTGGTGAGCTTTAGAGCCTCTTATTCTTTTCATGAGGGGTTGCACATTGTAGCTCATTTATTCAATACTTTGGTTTCCAATGTACCAATTGCATCACACGTACTTGCATGATTATCACTTGGCATATTATGAGTTGTTGGAGGCTTGGAACATGATACTAAGCCCTCTTTGCTATTTTGGGCCTTCTTGTCCTTTCTTGATATGGAATTTCCCTAGAAACCAACTTGAAGCCTTTTAATAAATTTTTTGATTTTGTTTTTTGATTCTCACCTCATCTGATATCCCTTACACCCCATTCACACACTTTAAGCCTCACCCTCATACGTCTCGGGTTGTGAAAGTGCCTCAATATTCAATTTGTGTATTTGGGATTGGGAATGTAAATTTTTGGGAGCAAAATGAAGATGAACGTTGGGATGAGTATTCATGTGCTGTTTAGTTCATTATTCAATTTCAAAAAACGAAAAAAAAAAATTATCGTTCCTTTTGTTTATTCAATTATGGAACATATACTTTGTATTGCACTTGCTAAGAATGTCCTAAAAAAGTTTATAAGTTTGTGAATAAGCTTCATGTTGTTAGTTGGGGTTTGGAAAGGAAATGGATAGTTTGGGACTTGTGCGCACTGGAGCATCTTTATCCCAAGACTTGTTTTGATTTCCATAACTTTCATTATTTAACCATTACCTATGGCTAAGTTACAGATGGATCAAAGACCTACTGGATGCTAAGCAAGAAATTCTTGTATTGTGCATGTAAGGTTTTGTGTTGCTTGTGTGGTGTGATTTATTACATGGCATTAGAACTTTTGATATGAGCTATCCATTTGAAGTTCACTTCGGTTTTCTTGCTTATTTATGGGGTATTGTGTAACTAGGATGGCATCTTTTGCTAATATTTTTATGTGAACCCGTGTTAAGTGAGTTTGTTTTGATTAGTGGTACCTTGTGAGCTTTTGAAATCGAAACTTAGTTCCGCTTATGCTCTCGTGACCTTATGAAATGAATGCCACTATTTTGCACACATACTATTCCTACTTTGATAGTTCATGCTTAGCACTTGGAAATGACATATGATATTTGGATTTTGTGACTTGTTGGGCTTGAACTCGATTCACTTTTCACCTTAATCGTTCTTTGACACTTTATAAACATATCTTAGATGGTTTTGGGTAGCATCACTACAAACCCTCACGAGACCTTACTTGTCCAATAGGGGAAATCTAGGAGTTTAAAGGGCGTACCTCACACGATAAGTATGGCTGTGTTTCCCACTAAAGGGACATCACCTTGGTTAATTTTTATTTTGTTTTGTTTAGATGAGAATAAGTACCTATGCATTTTGGGTGTTCTTGCATAAGTTTTTGTATCCCATGGTTTCATTACATGTATTGCTAGGGACTAGCAATGTCTTGGTCGGGGGGTATGATTAGCTTGCAATATTATACAATTTTATGTCCTTTGTGCATGCTAATTATACATTTATGCTTGTTATTTGTGAGGTTTTAGCTTTATTATCTTATTTCCATGGATTTTTAGTGTTTGTGTGTTTTACGTGATATAACTTGGCATTGTAGGACTAAATGATACCAAGGGTGCATGTGTTGAAGAGCCAAAGCAAGCCGGATTAAAGGAAGTGCAAGAATAGGTTTTGGTGTCCTTTGGGGCATTTAGTCGAACAATTGGCTTGCATGGAGAAAACAGCTTCAAGACACAAATGCCGACATGTCCAAAGACTCCCAAGACTTTCTAAACCTCCCAAGAGCCATCCCAATGCATAAAATCAGTTACATGGCTACCAATGAGAAGGAAATTACCATAAATGCAAACCAGTCGAAGACATGTTGCAGCAGAAATTCTAGTACAACACTCTATTAGTATTTCAGCCATACATTTTTACTCACAACTTCGATTGATGTGATTATTTTTGGATTAGAAAGAAGACTTGAAGGGCTACATATTTTGTGTTTTAGTCGAAGTTTGAATCTATAGTTGTCAAGGTCAAAATTGTGTTGGAAGTCAAAGATAGAAATCCGTCCAAAAAAATCACCCACTCACTCGGGGATTCTCAACGGGGAGTCCAGGCCACGTCCTGGGTAGCATATTTTGTAGCTTTTGAAGACTATTTTTTTCCTTTTACACATTAAACCTATTTTACTGTAAAATGAACACTTAGGCAGATATTTTGTAAACTTTTGATAGAGGAAAAACCTCTTTAAGGTTCTTCTTCCCCTTCTTTTTATTTTGTTTCTAATTTCATGTTAGATTAAGTTAGATTTGGTTTTTGGTATTAAAGCTTGCAAGGTTTCATCTTAGATTCTAATTCTTCATTACTTGTAAGTGTTTTTTTTTTTTTTTTGTCATGTCATTAGAGTAGTTTAATTCTTAGCTTCAAGCCATTAAAGGTGGTGGTGTTGGTGTGGTTGTTTCACAGATGTTTTTCAAATTTGTTAGAGTTCTTTTGAATTCAACTCACCCATGTTATAACCATAGCTTGGTCACGATTTCCTACTCGTGAATACCAAGTGTTTGGTTCAATGTCCCGGTAAGTTTGAAACTTATTTTCCACTAACCCTAGTTAGTTTTTCTTTCTTTCGAAATTATGTCACTCGTGCTATAATCGTAACTTGGTTATGAGTTTCTAGTTGTGCACACCAAATCCTTGATTCAATGACTCAGTGACTTGGAAACTATTTCCTAACACCAAAGGTTAGGCTTTTTTACGAAATCGATTTCCCTGTGTTACAATTGAAGCTTGGTTACGAGTTTGCACTAGTGCACACTAGGTGTTCAGTTCAATGTCTTGGTGAATCTGAATCTATTTCTAAGAGCCTCCACTTAATTTGAGTTAACCTCTACCACACCACTACTGAATTTGGCTTGTAGTTAAGTTATTTTAGTTATTCTATTTCTAATATTTTTGTGTAAATTTGATGTTGCGATTCCTTTATTCTACCACCCTTAACTCAAACCATTTCTAATCATTCCATAAATCCAAATTTAGTTTAGGTTAGGATTGGTTCACCTACTAAATGAGAGAACAAGTCTAGTATCTTTAGCGCAGCCCTCCCTGTGAAAAAAATGACTAGTACTCTACTGTTTATAAATTTAAATTTGCTACCTACACATGACCCGTGCACTTACGGATCAAGGTAAAAATTTGGTGCCGTTGCCGAGGTAAAGGGGTGTTCAATTGAGAAATTTGGTGAATTATTTCTTTCTTTTATCTCTTTATTAGTAGTTTTCTTTCTTTTGCATTGTAACATATTCATTTGCATATCATATAGCCTAGCTTGTCTATTATTTAACTTAGGTTGCATTTTCGTGTAGTTTTTCTTTTCTTTAATTTTGTTTTCATTTTTCTTTTCTTAACATGGACATGACTTTTGCTGCCTTCACTCATAGTCCCTTTGATGCCTAAGCCTACATAGGGTCTCTAAGTGACCAATTTGGATATGACTATACATTAGAGACCTATCACTAATTACCCCAATTCTTCGAGCATGAGAAGGAAGACCTATGTCTTCACCTTGATAGATTTGAGGTAGTGTGTAGCTTATGTGATGATGTTAGAATGAGTAAAAGACTTAGGTTCATGGGTTTCCCTTTGTATTTACAAAGTATGGCTGTTGACTGGTGCTATGATTTTGTTGAATGGACCACATGGGATTAAAAATTTACTCCCTATCATCAAAACTTCAACCATGGACTTCAAATTAGAAATTTTTATTGAAAGAAGGATGAAGTATTGTATAAATGTTGGGAGAGATTTAACATACTTTTGGACATTTTCCTAAGTCATGGATTAGAGTTAGGGGACATCATAGCCGTATTATACAATACTCTATCTCGTGAGTTGCACCAGACATTTGATATAGTCTTGGGTAAGGAATTTCTTGACCTCACCCCAAGTGAGGCATAATCATTTGATGAATTTTTCTATGAACATACCAGGTGCACCTGAAAACCACATTGGCCCTTTCCTGCAGGCTCCTACTTTACTTAATCCTCATGATCCATCCTTAGGAAGTAGCGTATGCATGGAATCCGATTATTCAGATTTTGCATATCCCAACTTTTGTTCCATTCACCGAGGGCCATTCTAAGGAGCTTTAGGATTATTGGCCTATAGAACCTAATGATGCACAGTTTGAGACCATAGGCACCAAGTGGGATAATTAACCTAACGACATTAGGGATGATGTTTGGGATGAGCATTTTTCTCATTTTCCTATTGATTTTCTTGTTCAAGAGACTTTTGTACCATCTATCGAAAGTCTAGGAGACATAATCCTTTCCCACTACCAAGCTTGGCACTTAAGCTATCTCAACCACCCCAAACCCTATTAATAGTCCTTTGACTCCAACTGAGTATTTGAATGTCACATGGTCCGAGAAGCACATCAGTGAATTGATTGACCTTAGTTCATTTCACTACACACCTGAGGTTAAAAATGGTGCACACCTTTCACCTCTTGATGCAGCCCCGCCTGAGAAGTTCACTACAGGGATTGTGAGTGATCATGCAATCGATCATCACTGGGGAGAGGTAATGGACATTGGGGGAGAGTACGGTTATTTTCTGGGCGTTGAGAGACTGATTGAATCCATAATGTCCATATCGTTACATGCATTATGGCCACATTCGATGTTTTATAAACCTCACTTAGCCTTTTATCCCTTGGTGTATTTTATAGCGAGAAGTGTCTACCTTTGGTGCTTCAGAGGCTCAAAGAGAATATTTAATTTATTAAACCATTTTTGGATGCATGGGCTAGAGGGGTGTTGGATAACCCCCATTTTGTTAGTTCCTTTGTACATAGTAGATTAGATTTTTTGTTTTCTTATTTTCTTGTTTCTTTTAAGTTTGATCTTCTTCTCTTATTTTCTTTTTATTTCATTTTTATTTCGTCTTTTGTTTTCACTCTTTCTCATGTCTTATTTTCCCTTTATTTTTCTTTTACTTTCTTTTTAACCTATTTTCTTGTATAGCTTTTTATTTTATTCAAATAAGGAAGCTCTTAAGGTAATATCCACCATTTTTACCTTCTGTTTCTGTATTTTGAGCTTATTAGTTGATATATGTCATTGGTTATTGTTGAAGGTGCTATTGAAACTAGGTTGGAGGGTGTTCTTTATTACTTATATGTTTCTTTTTTGGGTGCATGCTTGACTTATGTATTATATATTGATTGATCTTTATGTTTATCATTATCATGTTCACTTTGCACATTACGGACCCACTTGGCTTTTATGGCTCTCACATTGAGGACAATGCTTAGTTCAGGTTGGTGGGTAGAGTTTGCATGATAACCTTTCGTGCCAAAATTGAAATTTTTTTAAAATTTTTAGAATATTAGAGCTTGAATACATGAATTTAGCATATTTGTACCCATATATCAGCCCTTTTGGTTTGGTTGATTGTGGAATTGAGTGAGAGAGTGATGAGTTTAAGTTCTAGGAATGTAAATATTCTAACAAAGGCCTAACATGTAATCGCACTCAACACAAGTACTATTTATAGAAAGACTTGGGCGTGCATATAAAGTCTAGAAAAGCACGTAACATTAGAGGTTTGTTTGTAAAACAGCCATGGAGACATTGTTTCAAACACTTAGTGTGCATACTATTTCCACACAAGAACTAATCAACATGGCATAGAAAGGTAAGGCAAAAATTGCATACGAAAAAAGAATTGAAAGAAAAATCAACCAATCAACATCTAAGTATGTTGAAATTTGAAATAAATTACAATTTATATCTCAGTTGATCCAATTACATGAAGATCTTCAAGGATCCCAAAGTCCTTTGCCTTGATTTACTCTAGAACATGAGGATTACAAGAGAAGTAGAAGATTACAAAATAAATTGAAAATACTATATCCTCTAATCCTCTCTAATCTACTCTAAGTATATTAAATGTAGTATTGTCTCTATTTTGATCTAATATTCATACGTTATAAATATCTCTCACAAAACTCCCAACATCTATTTATAGTTCACTCATTTCAATATTAAAAATATGTCCTTAAAATTCAAAATTCAGTTGGGGCTGTTCGGACATTGGTGAAATTTTGGTTGATTTCCTAGCCTAACTTCGAGCTCGATTTAGAGTATCACAATGACGTAGTTTGGGGTTGGTTTCTCCTAAAAGTTTAGATTTCCTTTTCAGCTTTCTAATGCACCTGAACACACTTAATTCTGAATTCTAAATTCCAGATATAGCCCAAAAATCGATATAGGGTCTGCGCTGTAGGAAACCTTTCAGATAGGTTCCAACTTCTGTGTTTCGACTTAATTTTGGACTTCAAAATGGCAGAATTGTGGACTCTCATGAAAGTTGTATGCTTATGTCTTAGCTTTCCAAAGAGCTAAAGAACACTTGAAACTGAGGTCTATAGCTCTAGTTCCTATAAACTGAACAATGTTCTAGCTTGACAACTTATCTAACTAGGATGTGCTCTTTGTTATATGCACAAGTGTCCGAACCAAGGTCTGTGTGGATAGGAGGCTGGACAAGGCTATTAAATTTTAAATTTGCTTTTGGTTTTTACTCTGTTACACGCTTTTGTTGATCGAACATTGGTCCACACCATAGCCTGTTCAAATAGGGGTCCAAATATGGATCCATTTCTTCATCTTTTTTTCTCCTTTTTTTTTTTTTTTTTTTTACGTCAATTCACATATTTTTGATCCAAACGTTCTTGCAAGTACCTGAAATAGGATAAAAATAATATTTAAGCATATCTAACTCTTTTTAGCCTTTAATTATGCATGATTAATTACATTTTAATATGCTTAAATTGTCATTTTCTATGACCAATCAAAGGTCATTCTCAAAGCCACAAAGAATTATTTCCTTGCACATTTCATCACAATTTTGTCCAGATAGTTTTCATCAATCGGCTTACCCTTGTGCCCACTCATTCAGGAGTAAACTTAAGCATGCTAGTGAAGACAAGGTAAAAAATAATGTTTACTATTCTGCCCAAGTGTGCAAAGTAGAAATCAATGACCGGCGGAGACCACATCGGTGGCAGCATAGTTTACGAGAATAGCGTGATTTTGGTCTGATAGAAGAGGGAAACTCAAGAATGAAGGGGATGATGAAGTGGTTTGGCAATTTATAGGGTTCTGAATTTATTATCTCCGATGTTAACTGTGAATATCTCTTCATCCACCAGTTTTGGATTCGATCCAGGAGTTTTTGAAGCTACGGAAGAAGAGTGATAGTGGATACTGCTTTAATGGTGGAGAAAGGGACAGTGATCAAAATTAATAGCCGCGTGGGTGGCTTTGGAGGCTACGGAGGTGGAAGTATTGTAAGATGGAGATGATGGGAGGGTGATGGCAGCAGTACCAACAATGGTGACACTAGGGTGTGTTGAAGTGGTCTGGTTGAGGGAAGCACTTACGGCGAAGCCGGCAAGAACGTTGACAGAGAAAGAGTTGGTGACAATGAGTTCTCACAGATCAGATTGACCTGACTATTTGGGATATTTTCTTCTTCTGCCTCAGACATAGCTTGTCCATTTGCAAAACCCAAGCCTTTATTTTGTGTTCTATTTAAAAGCTCTATACTCTTCGAACAATCATATAATTGTAGTCTTTTAACTCATTCAACCTAACAAGAAATCAATCAATCAGCTAGGATTCCTGTCCCACTTTGCACCAAGACTATCCTTCCACGTGACCTACAGACCTTCAACACACACAATAAGCCTCAGCAGTCAAAACTATTTTTCCAAACTTACTAAGCATAAATAGATGACAAAACCGTCTGCCCTTATTGCATACTCCAAATAATGAACAAACAGCTTGCACTTTCTTTGATATTCAATTCCTGCATGTGGCGGAGCCACGTGAGGCTCGCCTACGCTGGAATTTGAAAAAAAAAAAAATTCTTTTTGATATAAAAAATTATAAATATTTATAGAATAATTTTTGAATGCATTTTGAGACACATCTTTTAGTAACTTTTGGTATTTTTTACCAAAAAATTTTTGATGTATTTGGTAAAACAAATAGTAATTTTTAGTTATTTTTTTACAATTTTTGTGTTTTTGGCAAAATTTTTGACAATTTTTAGTAACTTTTGACAAATTTTAGTAATTTTTAACAATTTTTAGTAACTTTTATGTGTTTGGTAAAAATTTTGGTAACTTTTGAGCATAATAAATTATTATAATAGAATAGAAAAGAGATAATCTATTTAATATCAATGTATAATATTTTATATTTTATTATATTTTTTATATTTATTTTGAATTTAAAAATTTATAATTAATTTGACGACTCAAATTCTTAGGTGCGTCACTTATTCCTGCCAACCTCAAAAGCAGGCACACACTACCAAAAACGGTTCCTGTCCAAACTTCTTACGCGCCCAGGACCACACACTTCGATTGTTTCAAGGATCTGGGGGCATCCGGTGCAGCGTTGCAGGGGCTTATTAACCGTGACAATTTTCGGCCCTCAGATCATTTTGAAAGCGAATCCAACGGATGACAATGTAACCAAAA
>QLOD02000024.1:17230138-17244254 GCA_003260245.2 Sideroxylon spinosum | reverse complement strand
CAGCAAAAACAGTATTTATTTTCTCTCTCTATATATTTTTAATTAATTTTTAATCGTTATCACACAGGACCTCCAGGGGTACATCTCATAGGTTTTCGGACCTGACGAAAAGAAAACTTAATTTATTCAATAAATATCTTAATATCAGTGCAAACGTTTCACTGCCAACTCCAGCCGCGAGAAAAGGAAAGAACTTGTACTCGCTGTGGTAAACTGACAGGTGGCGAATTTAGGCTAGGCAACCGACTTAGTCCGAACCGCATTCTAGAATCTTCACTGGGCAGTTAGTTTTGCCATAACTCCTGAGGCGCCCTTGTTGAAAAAAAGAAATTAAAAAAAAAAAAAGGAAAAAGTTAGACGCTAATTTTGACATCAATTCTGTTATATTATGATCTCAATTATTTAAATTAAAATTTAATTGTTTAAATATATTTAAATATTTTAAATTTTGATTTTGTGATCCAAATCTGTTAATGCCTTGAATTTGGCTATGTTTGCTTGAGGAATCTGGAATTTTAGGTCACTAATTTTTTATTTTCACAAAAAATAAATTATAAAACTCATAAAATAAAATTTAAATTTTCATTGAAAAATTTTAAATTATTCTTTCCATACTAAATTTTTAATTAAATTTCACTTCAAAATTTAATATTTTAATTGTACGAATTAAATTTTTAAAAATTAATTTGTTACAATTAATAACCATCACCTTTCATTATGAATTTATTATAATTTGTATCACTTAATTAATTATCATGTATGCATTTAACAATAAAATTGTAAACAAAAAAAATGACAAGAACTTTCGATTATAATAAATTGAATTCTCAAAGCTTTTAGTTATTACAATTTTAATAACATATTTGATATTTGATATAAAAAATGAATTTAAAATGTAATTTACTCAAATTAAAAATTAAAAAATTATAAAAAGTGGTAAACAAACAAATCAAAATTATTTAGGTAGTAATTATTACAAGAAAGACACTCACATCTTCGTTAAGAATTAATAAATTTCTGGTGAAAATCTAAGATTTTAGGCTCTTTTTTATTTTCAAACGTTTTTTTTTTTTTGGGGGGTTAAAACTTCTAAACGAGTGAGACAACGACGCATCCTTTCTTTCGTCAAATTTTCTTTGAATTACATCTTTCCCACATGGGCTACTGTAAGGCCCACTTTTACGTGGGAGATAATAAGGTATATTCATGTGAGCCATGTGCATTGTGGGAGGTGATTTGTTATATTCATACGCTTTGAATTATCATTCCCTAGAGTAATGATTATTTTTTTATTCCCTTTATCAAATGTTTTTATCTCATTTTAATCAAGAAAAATATCAAGAACAAATGTTAAATGGAGTGTACTTTTGACTACTACTAGTACTATCAACACATTGGGTAAAAATGAACTAAGTTTTAATTTATTTGAGGTTAGTTCAGGCTATTTATATTGGGTTAGAGTCAAGTTCAACTAGATATAGAAGAGTTTATGTTTGAGATCGGTTCATAAATGGCTCGATTAAACAAAAATAACATTATTTTCTGCTCGTGATAGCTTGATGAAATCAAAATGACGTTGTTTTGATTTAAAATATAATAAATAAAATATTATAAAGAAGAGAACAAAAATTATAAAAATGTTATGATATATATATATATATATATTATTTTATCAAATCGGTTTGTGATTTTTTGAACTGAATTTTTTTACATTTAAGTTCGAGTTTGATTTTAAACGAACTATAAATTGAGCTCATTTTAGTTATAAACCGACCCATTTTTTGAGTCAAACTCAAATATCTTGAAAAAAGTTCAATAAGTTTCTACTCTAACATAAACATCATGATATCACAACCTAAACACTAGGTTAATTCAATTTAAATAGCTCATAGTTTGTTCCAATTTTGTAGTTCCTAGAATAGTCAGATTTCCTTTACTAATGCACACTTAAACTTGTATAAATAATGAATGTAAATACACAATTCATATCATTAAAGCCAAACTATTTACATAGTATCACAGCATCGTTGCAATTGTTAACATATCTTGGAGTGCCACGAATTAATAGCTATTTGCAGCAAGTTGTTTGAGCAATAATTTGGATGGAGTTTTGCTATTCGACGGTTGTTGAATAGAGAATAATGATAATATAATCTCTACTTCCTTACCAATTTCTTGAGAAAAATTGTCAGCTAGGTAGAGTTTGGTCGAATACTTTTCTAACGACCAAGTCAATGCTAGTAAAATAAGGTGAAACTTAAGAAAGAAATGAAGTAGAGTGTAAGCAAGGTAATAGTATCTAACATTTCTCCATGAATTCCATTTGGTATTTATAGGTGTGACTAGAGGCTTGTATATACCGCCCTAGGTGCTTAGGCTATGTTCGGAGGTGGTCGAACAACGTTTGTAGGTATAGTGTCTAATGTTTCTCCATGTATGCCATTTAGTATTTTTAAGTGTGACGTGAAGCTTGTATTTACCATCTCAGGTGGTCAGACCATGTTCGGAGGCGGGTAGTAGTGTTAGAACGTGGATAGAAATGTGAGGGTGGTAAACTGACCCTCCATCATAAAAATTATTATTTATTTATCCCTTTGATTTGAGCTTAAAGTCGTATTCACAGGGAGCACCTCCCCGACTTAAACCCTATACCTTAAGGAGATTAAGGAGGGTTGAGTGGGTACTGATGACCATCTAGCTTGAGTGGTCATGGGTATCTACTCAACTTTCCTTAATCTACTTAAGGTACAGGATTCGAGTCGGCGGAGCCATTGCTTATGAATATGGCTTCAAGCTCGAACCAGGGAGACAAATAAGCAATACCTTCTATCGTGGAGGGGTCGGTTGAACACCCTTACATATCTAATTTTTTTCTTTAATTTTCTTTTTATAAGAATTTCGTTGAATTTTTTTCTTCTCATACTAAACAACCTATTTCTATCAAGTTGGATGGGTTGATTTCACATCTTTCTTTGCTTACATAGTTCACACCTATATACAAGTTCAATGATTTGTGGAGTTTGATACTATTTTAAGCATTACTCATGAAAATTTTATTTCATCTATGAATGGAAAATCTTAATTTGTCAACCCCGAATATACTCGTGGCACAAGAAGGACTAGTTTACTCTAAGCATCATCAATGCTACACCCGAGCCTAAGTTTCTGTTCACCCGATATGGTTTCACTACTGCACATCTTGTCATGCCCCGAATTTTACTACCCAAAATGTTGATTAATATACATGCAATTACGTAATATCCACATACAACTCATTTCCAATTAGAGCCACTAGAGCAAAATCAAAATAACCAAAGCAGTAAATACGTAAAACCTAGGTCATCAACCAGACAACAGTATTCCAAGAGAATACTAATATACTAGGTTTAACCCGAACTATACAGCTCAATCGAAATGTATATCAGACATGAATATAATAAACTTCACATTAGAGGTTAGAAATGACTATATAATCTAAAAAGAATGTTTATGAAATTTTAAAATAATATCTAGGTCTACTACCTTCAACTGGAGGTTCAGACTTGAGAATCCATAACTGAACTTGTAGAAAGATATGTTAGGAAGTGAGTACAGATCCACTTGTGCTCACTATTAACAGAGTAAAATACATAACATATCCGATCATGCTATTAATTAAGCACATAATCATAACTCATTATGCAACATTATATCAATGTAAATGATCTTACAAAAAGTATTTCACAACCTTAATTAAAGTCAATTTTCTCATCTTATCTGATTAAAATAATTTATTGTTATTATCTCATATCCATATCAATAAGACTAAAATTAAACTAATAGAAGTGGGTTAGGTACTTTGCCAAGAGAACCTATGGCCATAAGTCCCAATCTGTACACATCATTTATGTCTACTTTATATAGCCTAGGCTACAATATGAAATATGCGAATATACGTCTGCTACCTAATCTAAGACTCAAGAGTTAAATTTACGACAGAAAGGCCCAATAGCCAATCGAGAGCCACAACTAAAGTCTTTATATCCAAAAAGGGTATTTTGAGTCATTCCTCAAGCGTTTAGAATGATTAATTGAAGAAAACTAGGGTGCCCATCACCATCTCAATCCATTCCTATGTACTAATTTACAAACAGTCATAATTAGACCCAAAAAAAAAAAAAACCCAAATTTCTCAAATTTGACCTAATTTGAGCAATTCAACCCTAAAAACCTGAAATTTCCTTTTAACAAGCCGACGAATCTTCTAATGCTCTGATAACCTCCCTAAACTTCAGTTCATAACCTAACGATGCCCAAACAAATCCTGAACATCACCAAACATGACCTAAGCATGGAGCTATAGAGACAAAGGCATGCTAAAAAGATCGAAGTAGCCCTTGCTACACCTAAGATTGTGGCTAGGGTGATTTGGGGAGGGGGGATTCTCACATTATTTGATTTTGGGGAAAATTCTACAAAACATGTATGTGGGAGGAATTTTTTCAAAATTCATAGTTTGTGAAAGTTTTTACAAAATGCATATATTCTAAAATATTTTGCACAGTACGTATTTCCTAGAAAAACCTCCACCTCAAAATTGTCTATAAATGGGCCCTCTCTCAAATAGTTTCAACTCATCATCACACATCAAATCAAGGGATTCAAGTCTCCAAACAATCAAGCCTTCAAGTATTCAATTCTGTGAGGAGTCTTCAAGCATCTCTAGAGTCAAAGATTGAGTTTAGTATAATTTTTAACCTGTGGGAATCTGCCGAACAGTTTGGGCCAAATCCTCAAGAAAGCTAAAAAGCGCTGTTTGATGAGCCTGCGTAGTTTAGTATAATTTTTAACCTATTCAAATTATTTAAATTTCTTTATTTTCATAATTAGGATAGAATTTCCTATTATTAAATTAGGATATTTATCAAGGAAAGACACCTAAGTCACTAATCACTTGGGTCCTAGCATTGCACTTAGAACATTCCTAGTGGATGATAGTGATTGGGATGACCTGAGACAACCTATGACATATCCCACATGGCCTGTTACACGCCATCATGGCATAGGATCACCTATGACATCACATGATCCATGCATACTACTATGACTTAGGTTGTATATGGCATCATGTCATGACATATCATCCTACTATACTACAAAAACTAATTGTCACTTAACTTATACTATACCATGCTAGGTAGGACACCAAATACCATGCCATTATATACTATGTCATGCCATACACCATCCTTGGGATGGCTTAACATGCCTTGACATGTTAAGAACATTATAATACGTGCAAACACACACCCACTTGGGTTGATATAGTTGTAGAAGTAAAATGCTTAGGCTTCATTTGACAAAACTTCTAGTTTTTAGTTTTTGTTTTTGTTTCTATTTTTTGAAAGTTAAATATGAAAACTCGTTTAGTAATTTTTTTTTCTAGTATTCAGCCTTTAAAAAGATGAAAACTATTTTCAAAATTTTTAAAAATTATAGAAAGATAAAAAATGTGTTTTTTCGAGTTTTTATTTCCTCACTACCATTAGTCACAATCATTACCTACCACCCACCCCCGTCCACCATCAAACCACCATTGACTAACCATCGCTGTCCAGTCATCTGCTTTATCATAGGCCGCCACCCACCTCTTCCATCACCTTTAACCATAGCCATTGTCAATCACTGGCTGTCACCTATCTCTAGTCACCGCCACCTAGCTCTGACCACACTTTTGTCATTGGTCACTACCCACCGTAGCCGATCACCCTCCCAATACTATAACTACCAATAAAAATCTATTGTTACCAAATGCGTGTCCATTTTTTTTAACCATGAAATGAAAACTAAAAATCAAAAAGTGAACACAAAAACCAAAGGTCGATAAATTTGTCAAATGGGCCCTTATTAATCTGAAGCACTCACCTGGATAAGTAACATTTCGGAGATTGGACATGACTTAGGATTGGCTAAGTCAGTGAATGGCATCACATTCAATATGCCTATAACATGTCTTACCATATCAATTGCATCACTCACATAACATATGGCCTTTAGGTCGATATCACATGGACCTAAGCATTGTCACTAGGAGCTAAGCTTTTCACAAAGCTAGACACCTTCTCACATAGTTAAGTGCTAAGCTTTAACTCAATCCTGAAGCATGGGGCGTAGATCAGTTATAGAGCTAGGCTATTTCACATAAGCACAAAGCTAAGCTTTTTCTTAAAGTCAAGTGCAAGGTACTAATTAACCCACAAGTACCAGGCCTTAACTGGTCACGTAGCTAAGCTTTCCCTCAGAGTTAAGTGTGAGGCACTGACTCGATCTGTAAGCATGAGGAGCTAACTAATATTTAGAGCTATGTTTTAAGTGCGAGATGTCGATTCACTTACCAAATTGAGAACAAGGTTCCCATATCTTGTTAAGTGTGAAGAGTTGACTTATTCACCAGACTTGAATTAAGACTCCCGCACTTAGTTAAGTGTGAAGCGCTAACTCATATACCAGTCTAGGAGCAAGGCTACCACATCTAACCTAGAGCTAGGTTCCCATATTGATTCTAGTGCGAGGCACTATGTCGCTTATTAGACTAGGAGTTAAGCTTCCATTCTAAGGTCATGCTCGAGGAGATAATCTACATACCAGACTAAGAGCTTGGCTTCTATCTTAAGTTAAGTGTAGACATTAACTCAATTACCTGATCATAGAGTGAGGCTTCCACATCCAGATAAGTCACATCAAATTAGGAGTGAGGCTCCCAACACATGGGTTTAGTGCAGGGCATTGACCCCACTAACTACATATTAGCATATGCATTAACATATGCAGATAGCCTACTAGAGCCGATGATTGTGCCTTAGGCTACCAACTTGCCACTCACGACATTCTGGTATCACATGCATCCAGTCTAGTTTATTACATTCACATCCAATATTGTAATACACATATACACACAAGATTTAGACCACCTAAGTTTGCACTATGTGCACCTGATCCCTCTCTAAGGTACATAGGTAGCTTGCATACTCCCTAAGTTTGGTCACCAAAATATTTATGACCATTATTTCAGTCCATCTACCTAATTATTCTTCAAATATTTCTCCCAATACAATCCTTATCCCCAGTGAAACTCACATTTTATAGAGTATTCTTGGCCGAAAACTAGAAATTAACATAGTTTTTAGACTACATTTATAATCTTTAGGCTACATTTAGACTTTCACAAACATATAGAATCTCCTAAGCAAATAAGCAAATATTTAACTACCCTCTCACACGAACTATTACTAATTTGATTCTTAATAAGATAAATAGACATCTTGTAAGACTAGCCCGCGTCACATTCCATGCATTATATGTATTCTGGCTATTTTAACGGTTACCATATATTTAATTAATTGTAAACCAGATATTATATTATGAGATTACGATTGTGACGAATAGAAAGTGAATTTGGGTATCATTAGATATTCATGTGTAAAAATTTTGTGTGCAAACAAACTCTCAAACCCATTATTTCTGATTTACACAGATTAGTAAAGAGTCATTAAAAAGGGTCATTTATCAGATATTCAAAATATAATAAAAAAAACAACTCTTAAACTAATGACCAAATTTTAGGTTTCTCCACCTATTTTTTAAAGTGTCGGGTGGTGAATCCAAATATCTGTATCATTAATATGTTCAAACTTAAAATCATATTTTTTACCAAATCAGGTGATCTCAAATGCACCATCCTCATGATATGATGACCACGATCTTTGCCTACATCCTATACTATGCAATCCCCCTTCCCGATGTTTACATCCTATACCTGAGCAATAAGTAAAAATATCAAAACATCCTCTTAGGGCGGACTCACCTATTGGCAAGGAGGGTCCACTAATCCCACTCACTTCAAAATTTCTATAGGGAGTAGTATACTTTTGGGGGTGTTTCTGTAAACTTATCCTAAGGAATATATGCCCCAAACATTTTGCCCTATTACCTCAACTAAATTACAAGTTTTACCATTTGTCCATCCAATATGTGTCTGACTATCTTCCTAACTTTCTAGTCCTATTTTTTTAGCCTTTCACTCTATCTCTCTCCTTCCCTCCCCCATTCCTGGAGAGAAAAAACTAAATAATGACGTTGAAGAACCCAACCTATCCTTTGAAGTTTAAAGAAAGAATGTAAAGAATACAAGAAGTTTCTCACTCTGATCTTGGGAAAGGTAGAGCAATATTGTAAAAAGGTAAAAGCCAAACCTTATTTAGTTTCAAAAACCCTAAATCTTAAGTAACTGGGGCAAATTTAAGTATCAGGGAAAAATTAAGTTCATTCCCTAGAAGCTTTCAATTTCTAGTGATGGAATTCCTTTACTTTTTCTTATTAGATGTTGTAGTTAATGACTTGATACCAAATCAAAAGCGAAGCCAAACTAACCCCTAACGAGAATTATTTCTCTTTCCAGTTATAGTTTTACTGTTAGATGTATTGATTATTGTTAGAATTATTGCCTAATGCATACTGACTCCTAACAGGAACAAAATAATTACATTCTTGTGAGGCGTATTACTATTTTAGACTAGTCTCTTTTTAACTATGTCAGGTTTTAAATTAAAAATTAGGAAAAACTTAGGTGGCATTTGCTTTGCATTTCTATTTTCTATTTTTGTTTTATTTTTTAAATTTTATTTTCTGTTTTGTGTTTTATGTTTTAAAAAAAAATAAAAAAGTATTCGGATTGACATTTTTCGCTTTCGTGTTTTGAGATTTTCTTTTGTCAATTTTCATATTACGTGTAAACCTATTTTCTGTTTTTTAAAATAGATTTTGAAAATACTAGTGATAAAATGATTTTGAGCTATTGTTTTTGTTTTTAAAAACATACAATGGAAAATGAGGTCAAAATAGGTATATCAAATGGTACCTTAGGTTATTGAAACTTGTTAACAATTTCTTATTTTTAATTTTATATATATAAAGGGTTATTATAAACTAAAGGATCCCGTAGAATCATCAACTCCTATAGGTAACAATGCGCCTTTGGAGCAAAGTCGTAAAGGAAGTGACCTACTAGATCTTCAAGCCGACCCAGGCTTTGACATCAAATTATGGATTATGATCCTAATATTTGAGAATAAGTTCGAGGGCATACTTACTAAAGGGTCCTTTCCAACCTCTTAACCACCAATTTTTATAAAGAATTTTTTTAGGATTCTTGAGAAAATTCAATTCTAAGTGGTTTGATGAATATAATAATTGGCTGGAGTATAGTATATCAAAACATATTGCATTTTTCTTTTATTACTATCTCTTCAAAATTGAAATTGGAGACCAAGAATGTGGTGATTGCTTTGTGGGTAAGGGATAAACATATTGGAAGAAGAAGAAAAACTCATGAAGGAAGTATTTAATGGCACCCATAGACAAACTCAAAGAAAATGCCAAGATTTAGTGAATCAAAAGTAACATATTAAAACAATTTTTGACAATCTATCTGATGATGCTAAGAGAGACTATAAAGTGTGATTGGCAGCATCAATTAATTATGCTCTATTTCTCTAAATACAAGGGCTTTCATTGCGTGGGCATGATGAATCCGAACAATCAAACAATTAAGGAAACTTTCATGAGCTTTTGAAGTTCTTTTCTCTCCAAAATGAGAATGTTAGAGCTGTTTCACTAAAAAATGCCCTTGAAAAATCTTAAACTCATATTTTTAAGAATTCAAAAGGACATTGGCAATTTAGCTATTGTATAAACTACCAATGCCATGATAAAAGAACTCGGTGTTGAGTTCTTCTCTATTCTCCTTGATGATGCTGGGGATGCTTCAATGAAGGAGCAAATGGTCATTACTTTGAGATATATTGATAAGATGGGATATGTGGTATAGTGCTTTATGGGTATTAAACATGTTGCTAGTACTAGTGCTTTTTCTTTAAAGATGCAATTGAAGACTTATTTTCAATACATGAATTAAGTGTTTCTAGATTGCACGGACAAGATTATGATGGGACTAGTAATATGCAAGGCAGAGTTCAATGAACTAAATTCACTTATTGTATAGGATAATGAATGTGCATGTTATGTTCATTGTTTTGCTCACCAACTTTAATTAGCTCTTATGGCGGTGGAAAAAAAATCATATCCATGTTATAGAATTTATTGCTTTGATTTCTAACATTGTTATTGTTATTAAAGCCTCATGCAAACATCACGATCTTCTAAGAGAGAATAGTGATGCCCAAATTATTTAAGCCCTTAGTCTCGATGATATTGCAAGTGGTAAAGGCCTTAATTAAGAGACCATTGTTATTTGTGCTAGTGATATACTTTGGGGATCACATTATGGCACCTTACTTAGCTTGGTTAACATAGTCGACTTCGTGATCCATGTGCTTGATGTTGTAGTAGAGGATGCATGCTTTTCAGAACCAAAAAAAAAAAAAAAAATTAGAAACCTTCCGTTTATTGAAGGGAATGCAATCTTTTGAGTTTGTATTCATTCGACAATTGATGAAATCTATCTCAAGAATTACAAATAACTTGTCGCAGGTGTTAGAAAAAAAACGACCAATACATTGTAAATGTATCCAAGCAATGACACCAAACCATGAGAGTTAGCGAATGGAGTTGTTTGCTTGGTGAAGTTTCCACCATTTGTGGCAAAAATAACATTGATGTTCCTAATATGGAAGGAACCTATATTGGTCATGGAAGATCAAGGCATAGAGCTTAAGAAAAGAAAATCTCTCATCACTATTGTGTTAAGGTTTTCAATATGGTCATCAATATGCAACTCAAGAGCTAAACAATCATTTTAATTAGGTGAGCATCGAGTTGCTTCTTTGTGCTGCATGCCTAAATCCTTTCAACTCATTTGCATGTTTTGATAAGCAAAGGTTGAACCGCTTTGCCGAATTGTATCCTAAAGACTTCTTAAGTATTAAACTTTGGCACATTCTGATCAACTTGAGAATTTTACCTTTGATGTGCGCTCTAACTTCAAGTTTTCAAATTTAAAAGGAATTGGTGATCTTGCTCATAAGATTAAAGACATCGGGTATCTGTTGGTATACAAACTGTTGATGTTGGCCTTAGTTTTATTTATTTTGACTACTACAGTAGAGAAGGCTTTTCTTCAATGGAGATTGTGAAGAATCGACTTCGAAACCGATTGGGTGAACAATAGATGCATGATAGTTTGATTGTGTACATTGAAAGTGAGATTTTTATAACATTTCAAATGAGGATAACATGACTCAATTTTAGAATACGAAAAATCGACGTAGTAAATTGTAGGTAAAGTGATATGTAATCAAGAGATATCCATTTTTGGTAATATATTAGAAACAAATATCTCATTTTGGTTACCGTTCTATTATTTTTGTTATCTTCTGTTTCATTGTATTGTAGATATTTTAAGGCTTAAATCTAATGTCATAAAATCCTGAGTCTGCTACTACATCACTTTCCTAGTGTTTACATTTTATGCTTGAGCTATAGGAAAAATACTCATATCCTTTTTGGAAAAATAGGAAAAATACCATCAGAGACATCTACCTCGAATCCGTAGGTGGCCAGCCTATTGGATTCAAGTGCTCTAACTCTATTGCCCATTTTTATACCTAAGAATTAATAAACTATAATAAGAAGGTATGGCATTCTCTATATTTCTACAAATCATAACTCAAATTATAATCGTAATATCTCAAGCATAACTTAGTCAAAATCTTTTAACTTTTATCATAATAACATATTCATCATTATCGAATAGATCATGCATTTCAAATACATGAAATCCAAAAAATAATAATAATAATAATAATAATAATAATAATAAGCCAAATTATCAATGCAACACCAAAGTAGACATAGGAATCTGGCTAAACCCCATGTTGGGAGTCTGATCTGCGCTTGAGGTCTTCTAGCACATGTATAGGCCCAACCTATTAAGGAGTATCCATAAAGTCTATACCATATCACATGAACTCAATATACATTGAATGACCTATATCCACTTAAAAGGCTAAGCCGTGTAAGTGGTGAGCCATCCAATTTTATATTAAGGTCCAATCTCTTTTCTATTTATTCGATGTGGGACTCAACTTTCACATATGTTTCCAATAATATGAACCATGCATCGGACCTCACTCCTCCTCGATTTGATCCACTTGACTCCCCTTTAATCCATAATCTTTTTACTCTCTAACACCGATTTAATTAAACCCTGGACTTTTTTCACTGCACACTCCATCAATCTAGAACCATCTCATTTTACTCCATCAAGAGCCCATGTAGCGAGCCCGCCTGCATCCTTACTCCATCGAGAGCCTCCTTGGATTTTTCTTGCTCCATCGACAATCTAGAACCATCCCATTTTACTACGTCAAGAGCCCATGTAGCGAGCCCGTCTGCATCCTTACTCCATCGAGAGTCTCTGTGCAAGCCCACCAAATCGTTTTTGAGTCTGCTCAAAGATTGTCGAGAATCTCCGTGCAACCCCACCAAATCGGTTTTGAGTCTGCCCAAAGATTGTTAGCCATTAGCTCTGATATTACTTGTTGAGAGTCTTGATCCGCTTGAGATCTTCCAGCACGTGCATAAGCCCAACCTGTTGGGAGTATCCACGAAATCCATATCACGTCACATGAACTCTATATACATTGAATGGCCCATATCCACTTAAAAGGCTAAATCTTTAAGTGGTGAGCCAACCAATTGTTTATTAAGGTCCAACTTCTTTTTTATTCATCCGATGTGGAACTTAACTTTCACACATGTTTCCAACACCCCATTTGTTCGAACGCCTATCTGAATGGGGCACTATGCGCACAAGGCTGCGGATGGATACTTGTGTGCATGATTATATGCAAGCCAATCATTGTAAAAGCATATAAGTCAAGTCACTATCAGAACTGGTATTGGCAAGACTAGAACGTGTGGATAGTTGTTCGAACAACAACAGTTATAATTTCTAGGTTTGTCAAGTTCTCATGTATTTTAATCAATTTAAATCGTAATTATCAGTTTAAAGGGTCACAAAATTTCTCAACATAATCTCTAAACAAGATTTCATTATCAATTCCAAGTGGTTCAACAATTTCAATTAAATTTAAAATATCCACGTCCTGTTTTTATTTCAAGAACCCATTTTATGAACAGTTGAACACATTCTCGTCAAATCATATGAATTTAATTAAATTAGAATTTACTTGAGATATACAAGATACTGACATCACCTTGATATAAAATATATAAGCATCCGTGGTCATTATGTAAGGTTCACTAAGCGACACCTTTAACCTTCAAGTCTAAGTCATCATGCAACCCATTACCCATAGAGAAATTAACTTAACATAATCAAGCTACACCTAAAGGACCATGAACTATTTTCTCTTATGGTCAAGCTAAAAAAAGAAGGATGTATGGATGACATGAAGCTTTTGGTCTCCCCTCCCTCCTTCCTAGCTTCTTTTCCTTGCTTCTCTTGCTTTTCTACTTTGCTTCTTCACCACCACATCAACTCAACACACCCACACTTACCCACCCACACACACACTAAACTGGTTCCTCTCAAATCTCCAAAAGCTTAATGAGCCCTTAACTTCACAATCTTTGCTCTCAGCTCTCAAATTAGCTGGATCAACTCCTTAGCCAACCCTTACATGGCTTGAAAAAATATAAGGAAAACAAAATATAAGAGACAAGGACGCCTATAGTTTCTCTAAGACACGTGGAGAAGTTATCTCTCGAGTGGGAGATCCAACCTTGCAAAAATAAATATATATTCAAATTTCAATCGATGGAAAGATGTTAGAAACCCAAAATGCACACTACCGTTTGAATCCTCGTTCGAATAGTCCGATGCACAGATGGGCATTCACATAAGGTTCCTAGTCCAAAAATATTTGTTTAAATGAATAAATGAAGTCCAAAAACTCAATTTACCAACCTCATGCATAGAAGATCAAATTAAACATTTTAATCAACATTGATCAAGTTATGCTCGAATAAAATAATGCTAGAATGTACAATAATAATAATTTTGGTCAAAATACCCGAGACATCACACAACTCTCACCATCCACAATGTTTATATGGCCCATACATGCCAATAAAATTAATGAAGTCCCATAGGAGT
>QLOD02000024.1:17179276-17197765 GCA_003260245.2 Sideroxylon spinosum | reverse complement strand
GATGGTGTGTCCAATTCCATCTAAAACTGTGAACGATAAACTTGTATTCCAAAAGAACCTATGATCTAGTCTTCTGTATATAAGCCGTACTCTACACACTAGATCAAATACTCTTTGTGAATATTAGACACACGCACAAATATAGTAAATGGCATTCATTGCTCAAAAGAAATTCTCTTTAAAATATATAAAAATATAGCATAAAGTATGTCTTTTAGTCTATATCTCTATCACAAACTAAAGAGATCTTGAAAGTATGAGCTTATACTCATAGATTAGATCGGTAACTTTTTTTTGTATTACTTATACATACTACAGTCATGATCTTGGGGTATTCTGCATTCCCCAATAACCTCAAGGACTTTCTAGATCATCATAAAAGATAAGAAGGCATTCCATTTGCTGGGTTTCTAACCGAGATGTTTAGGAGCTATAAAGCTTACTTAGGAGACCTTAAGTTACTTCCAGCCCCAGAAGCACATAACTATAAGGCCTTTGTTAAGGTAAGGATTCCTTCAGAAAGAGATAGGAGGAGACCAGCTACAGCCTTACAGCTTGAAATTGGGGGTGGCTCTTAGGCTAAATCTCAGAACAAAAAGAAGTGGAGGAACTTAAGAACCAACACCTAGCCGAGCTATTTAGGCATCATGGTACACGCTTAGATAGACTTAAGGTCATCACAAATGAAAACAATAGAATGCTTCGGGGTATCAGTGATCACTTTTTTTGCGATGGAGCTTCTTTTCCACCACCACCTCGATGACTATGTCTTGGCCTTTCTTTTTATATTTACATGGGAGTTTAGAGAGAGTGATTCTTGTTTCTATCTTGTACTCCAAAAAATCTTTATTTTACGGACATACTAGTTAAAGATTGTGTATCGAGAATTATAAATCCATCGGAAACAAAAGTTTTCAAGTTGGACTAGTTCGTCATCTACTATACCTCGTGGTATCGAAATAGATCTATTTGTAAGTTGTAGAGTAATTCGAGTGGGCCTAATCTCCTAAGCCTAACTGTTTGTAAACTGAATAGGGTAATAGCTTCATACTTGCCCCAAGATCAAGTAGTGCATTGTCTATATGACCCTCCCCAATATAACATGAAATTGTAGGACATCCAGGGTCTTTGCATTTGGGAGGTGCATGACTTTGAAGTATAGCACTTGCTTATTCTGTTAAGAATGCCTTCTCTCTAACGTGCAATCCCACTTTAAATGTGCAAAGTTCTTCAAAAAATTTTGCATAACATGGGATGTTTGATGGCATGAAATGGAGGTGTATCTATTTTTACTTGCTTGAACACCTTTAGTATCTCTGCATACCGAGCTTTTTTCTTAGACTTTATGAATCCTTGGGGAATGGAGTTGGAAGGATATACTCCCTCGATGGGGTTACCAGTGTTTTTTCACATTCCTTCTTTCCACTTCGTCACTTTCTTTCTCAACCGCTTCACTTTGTTTCTCAACTTCTTCTTTTGAAAGGTTTTGCTTATCTGCCTTAGTATTATCTTTCGCTCTCCAACTAGGATCTAACTATTTTTTGGGCTCAGCCACCTTAAGATGAATGGTTTTATCTATAGTTTTACCATTCCAAAGTGTCTTGATTGCTTGCACATGTTCAATAGGTGCCTTAGAAGATCTGTTAGCTTGATTCACTTGGGCCTTTGGATTAGCTTGTGGTTCAGTAGGGAAATTACCTTTAGGTTTAAAAAGTGTTAGTTTCCTTTTGTATCATGTAAGGTATTATTATTTTGAGCCCATAATATGGATTGTGTACTCGTGAATTACTGAAGTATTTCTTCAAAGGATCTTCAGTTTGGAGGTATGTGTGTATTTGGTGGTTGTCCCAAATTCTGAGACGGTCCTGGGATGTGGAATGGAACTTTAAGTACAGATGGAGGTAGAGTAGCATAATATTGCTGAGGCATGGGTGCTCCATCATTTCTCCACCCAAAATTAGGATGGTTCCTTCAACTCAGATTATATGTTTTCGTATAAGGGTTCCCTCGTTGACTAGATCCCCGATATGGTGGGTGGAATTGATGCACTAGGTTAATGGAAAGTTTATGATTTTTTTGGCGTTGTAACGATTCTAGCCAAATTGGTATGGTAGGTTAGTCATCAATTTTACGTGATTAACTATCACAAGCTAGGCAATAGACATTCACTATAGAGTCTTGGACAACTAGTGTTTCTATCTTAATCATTAGTGTCTCTATTTCTCTTGTAAAAGTTGTGATCTTCGTTTTGAGACTATTGTCTTCACTCAATTGATGCACTCCTTTAGGTGTACTACTTATGGTTTTGCTATGTTTAACTCCTGAAGTGTCCCAAGTTTGTGCATTTTTGGCTAAAAGTTAAAAAAACCATATCCTTGTTTAGAAGTCTTATCATAGAATTATCTATTACATATGATCGCCACAAATCGCTTAAGATGTGGCGTTAAAAATTCAAAGAAGATGCTTGTAAGATGCCACGTCTCGAATTCATGGTAAGGACAAGAAGGATGTAAGCTCTTAAACCTCTCCCAACATTATAGAAAGTTTTGATTTGCTAAGGAATAATTTAGATTTTGATGCTGAATAGCATCGGTCCTATTAGGTGGGAAGAATTTCTTTAAGAATTTTACTTGCATCTCGTCCTATGAGTGAATGAAATTTGGTTGCAATAGTTTAAACCATCTAGTAGCCTTATCCTTTAAAGAGAAAGGAAAAATTTTCAAGAAGACCAGATCAATGGGATAATTTTGATCCCCACACAGATATTCGTAAAATGAGTTAAGTGATCATATGGGTTTTTGGACTCCATACCATGGAAGGTTAGAAGCAATTGTAACATCTAAGGTCTGAAATTAAAGGCTCTCTGGTTCTCTGGCCATACTATATAGAACTCAGGTGTATGCCTGTCTTGGTGAAGATAATCTCTCATGGACCTCACTCGAGGCACCTGACGTTGACCATTAGGATCTTGTAATTACCCTACACCTTCAACTGGGAGATTTGTCATTTCAGGTGTAAACGGATTTGAACTATCAACTAAAGAATCAGAAGATTTGAAAAGTGAATCAAGAATATTAGAACGTTTAGGAAATATTCTAACCCTAGTGGGACCAGGTATTGAATTCTTATGGAACCTAGTATTTTCAAAATTTAGGTTTCCAAAGTTTAGCTATTCTAAGTTTTCAAATGTAGAAAGTAAATTTGGTTTGAATGTTGGAGTTTTTGAGATTTGTTTGTAGAAACTACTAAATAGCACTTAAATTAAACACTCTAATTATTAGATAAAGGGCAAAATTCTAAATGAAATCTAAATAAACTTAGTAAGGAAAGCAAATTAAATTAACGCAGGCAACGTGCACCTTGATTCAACTAACAAATCTAGGTAAGTTATTTATTCTCAAATTGAATGTTAATGTGTCACAGTTTAAGTTTCACGTTTAGGAAAAATAAACCAAAAGATGTAATCGTTAAAATAATCTCTAAAGCATAGTTTTAAATTCATGTTGAGGAAATAAAAACTGGAATAATTTTCTATTAGTTCAACTTTGGTCCAATCCTGATTAATTTAACTTAAAAAATGTTTAACCATTTTAATCATATAATATCATCAGGGATTTCGAGGAAATATAATCGATATTATGTGTTTCCGAAAGCTTTTGAAATGAAATAGATTGGTTCGGAATATAAAAACTCTAACATGCAAGTTTAACCTTGCATGTAAGATTCGCATGGCATTCACTGACAAATAGAAACCTACCCATCATTGATAGGTTGAATCAAGAAGGAAAACTTAGCCTAGAATCATTGAGAACAAACAAAAGTAATAAATAAACAAAAATAAAATGAAATAAACAATCGGCATCAATCAAATCTGGAACTTCTATTAAAAACTTGAATGTGTTTGTTAAATGATTCTTGAATCTAATGTAATCAAAGCATTAAAATGGAATACAAAAAACTAAGAACTAAACCCTAACTATGAAAAACTAACTAAAAAAAGGCTACTCTCACCTATATATATAGAGGTGTATTTATAGGAAGCAAATCCTAAAACTATGAACTAAAATTTAGGGATGTTCATTGGACCACGTCATTCAAACGGAAATCAAGTGTCCTAACAGTAAGAACAAAAAATCAAAAGCTAAAAATTTAAAAATTTTTCTAAGTAGAAAACTAGTCAATTACTAGAAATTGGCATTCGAGCAGCATATTCTAATCTGGATAGCAAGAACAAAGTTTTTACTTCTTCATTATTCTCTTCAAATAGCTCCATAGCTACTTCATCGCTATTTGGAGTAAATGTTTATGTGTCTGGACCTGGAGAGCAAAAATATTTTCATCCTTGATAATCTCAATGTTTTTTGTATTTTTCTGCATTTAAAAAAATAAAACCATTAGATTACAGTAGATAAAATCTCTCCTAATTAATCGATGAATGCATGTTTTATGACTTAATCTGAAATTTGTTTAGGTGTAATTAGTTGACATGCATAAGTTTGGGTTAAATACAAGTCGTGTACCCAGGAGGAAAGGTAAGTGCATATAGTGGCAAAAACATTAGTCTGCACGAATGTATACCTAGTCTATGCACCCAAGGAGTAAAAGCATAGGTCATGTGCATGCCAAAACTTAGTTGTGCACATAAGGTGTCTCCTACACCAACAATCGTTTGCACATTTATTTTTTGGCTTTTTAAGATTTGAAATCTATTTCATTATTTCAAAATTACTTTATTTCATGTTTATATCTCATATCAATCTCCCGAAGCATACGAACATAATCATATAATCAATTTAGCATTTTGTAATTATTGAGCATAAATTAAATCTATGGTTCATGATTTTCTTCTTTAACTCATACACAAACACCACGTTCTGATTCATGAATTAAACTAGTTAAACAACAATACCAGCATCTCAATATGTATGGATATAGGATGTAATCAACAACATTCATTAAATCCCTACCTCAAGTTACTCAGGAAGATAGAACCAGACTATGAGAAATGCTCGGGAAATTTGAAAATCAACAACAATCAATCCACACCCCACAACACCAAACTAAGGTCACTACACACCCTACCTATTCTTAATTTGATATTGGAATAGAAAGAAGAAACCAATTTGATAGTTTAATGTCACAAATTCTTTAAACTCTTTTTGTTTTTTGATACAACTTGAGAACATATACAAACACATAAATATAAGCACAAGTTTGCTTTAGGCTGAAGGAGAGAGATGATAAGCTGGTGATATGACCATGGACGGTGGACTTATAGACCTAAGCTATGTAGACTGGGTGTAGTTTAAATGAAAAGAAGGCTAAGTTAAAAAGCTAGAAAAGAAAAATATAAGTTACAGATGTGGTAGGTCATGCACACGGAAGGAAATAGGGCATGTGCATGAGGAAGATACTCGATGCGCACAATCTAAACTCCAAATTTATACTCAATCAATAACAAAACCCAATTCAAGAACTAGATAACTAAGTCAACTCTTGCAGCACTTCAAAACACATTATCACAATGAATCATAATCATATGCAACATGAATAAAATAATATATATTAAAACACAGGTTGTTACATCATCTTTTTATAAAAAGTTCATTCTCGAAATTTTGGGAAAGAGATAATAACAACAACTTTAAGAAAATAATTGGGATACTGTGCTTGCATCTTAGACTCCCTCTTCCAAGTGGACTCCTTAATCCCATGATATTCCCATAATACCCTAAATAAGGGAATAGTCTTCCTATAAAGTAACTTATCTTGAGAATCTAAAAGCTGAACCTGTCTAACCTCATAAGACACATTTGAATCAACTTCTAAATATGTCTAATCTAATATATGTGAGGGATCTGGCTTGTACTTACAAAGTATAGACACATGAAATACCTTATATATACACCTAACAACTATGGTGGCAACGCCAAATAGTAAGCAACCTTTCTAACTCTAACCAAAATCTCAAATGGCCTAAATTGAAGTTGTCCCTTCCATGTTAAGACCTTCAAGTACACTTGGTTCTCCACTTGAAACTCCAAAGACCTATGCCTCTGATTTGCATAATTCTTCTGGTGACTCTATGCTGTCTCCAACCTCTGCCTAATAACGTTAACTTTCTCATTGTTTCCCACACAAGTTCCGGCCTTACCAATGCCATCTCCATAACCTTAATCCAACAAATAGGTGCCCTACACAAGGCACCGTCTCGGGCAGGAAATTACGTAAAATAGCTCTTCGTTCTTTCTTACTTGCTTCTATTATTGTTTTTTTTATACTCGACTGATAACTATTATTATAAACAAACTAAACCAATGGCTCTAAAATCCAAAACACAAGCTCTGAGAATTGTGCACTCAGGCTGCCCACCTATTTGAGAATGATAGGCAATACTGAAGCACAACTTTGCCCCTATGGCCAACTGAAACCTTTACCAAAATCTGAAGATAAAAAATGAGGATCCTCATCTAAAACAATGGACATTGGAGTCTTCTAAATTCTCACAATCTCCCTGATGTATATTATAGCCAATACACCCATGGAATCACTCATCGGAATCAATAAGAAATGAGTTGGCTTTGTCAGACAGTCCATAACCACCCAAATAGCATTATAATCTTTCCTTGTCTTCAACAATCGAGATATAAAATCATCGTAACATCCACCCACTTCCATTCTGACACTAGCAATGACTGCAATACCCTAAACAAAAGTAGGTACAAAGACTCTCCCCTGATATCTCACCACATCATCATCTCCTAACATAACGACTGAGCCTCAAACCTTAACTTGGATATCCTCCGCATCATCATTTGTCTTATGCACCTCAATCACCCCATTCAACAGTATTGGCTAGATGACTGAAGCATGTGACCTTCCTTGCCTTTTCTATTAGGATATATGCCTTGAAGTCATTTATCAGATGATGTATTAATTTTATTCTAATAAAGAATCTTTATTTAGTTTATTTAATATTTATTTATCTCGTATGGATGCATGTATTTCATGTAATAAATATAATCCTTGATAGGTTAAGGAACTTGATTCGTGTGTGGGAATAAGGAACACAATGGAATAGGTTTTCAATAATTTTTTGGATTGATCAATCATGAAATAATATAAACTTCTTATGCTTAGTATTCAAAATATAAAAATGAAATCAAATCAATAAACAAAGCTAACCTTTTTTCGTTCCTTGATTTAATATTGGCTTCTCGAGTTTTTCTTCCTTGTGTTGGGGAACGCAGAAAATCCTAATATCACGGCTATAGTGTATATAATTAGTACGAAAATTTTTTACCGTTCTATACAACGAGAACAAGATTATACCTTCAAGACCTGTCTGGTTTGATCTCGACAGATCTAATAGACAAAACTTTCGTTGACTTTGATTCGACTGCTCGATCTTAACCTTTCAAATTTTTGCCGTATTCCCGAAAATACCTTTCTTCTTTCTCACAAGATGGTGGGATCTCTCGGCAGTCTCTCTACGGTTTCTTGTTTTTCTACTCAGAAAACGTTAACCCTAGTTGCCACAAGAGAGGGTATTTTATACACATCAGATAAAAAAAAAATTGTAGGTGTTTTTTGTTTTCCTGCATTTTCTTTCTTGTAAATTATTTATTTTCCTATAAATTGTCATCCACAACATCTAACAATACCCATAAATAAAAACAACAACAACTATATCCAAAATAAACCTTTGACACTTCAAAATTACATAAAATGTGTTTTCAAACATTACATATGCAAGTTTTCTCAACATATTTGAAAAAACAGTACTTTAACAATAATTTCTACAATTAACTAGTTCTTAACTTCCAAAATAAAATTTATATATGATCCGTAACCTCTTTTGCCAAAACTGAGAGGTGATGATGATCTATCTAGAAAAACCTGCAGCAATAATTTAAAAAGAAAAAAAAATGTTAAAAAAGAATAACTTTAAAACTTTTTTAACTTCAAAAATATGTGCTTTTTCTTTTTGAAGTTAAAAAAGCAAATATAACCACAATTTTCTAAGAGGAATACATCATCCATACAGCACATCCATACACAAATTACTAAAACATAACACAAGTGATCATATAATCACTAATAAAACAGGTAACGTAAGACCCAAATTTGAAAACAACCTCAACATTACCAAATTCAATGTGTATTACTCAGCCCACAAAATTTAAAAAACTTGAAAATTGGGAAAACTAAAAACCAGAATACCCACAAACTCAACCAGAAGGATAGTCCTAAGCAATCCTCAAATTAACTTTAGCATTATTCAACTCCCTTGGAATATACGAAGGCCAAAACCAATTCACCTAACTTCCTTGGAATGTGAATTCTCTCCAACAAATAGAAAAGCCAAACTAAATGAGTGGGTTATGTTCAGAACTCAAGAACCCGCTACTACTAAATTATTAATTGATCAAACAAAACCCTGTGTTTAAATAAAAACCCATAATTAAAATAAAATAAAATAAAATGGGTAGCTACATACTCACACTTCAAAACCCAACAATGCCTATATCACAAAGTGAAGCAAAAAGTATGAATCTTCAACTTTTCAAACCCAAAAGCAAACTATATCGCAACAATTACATTATACGTTGCTTTCCATCGATTGTGCAATTACCAAACCATGCAAATTTTAGAAACTTAAAATTCTTTAACTAATATATAACAAAATAAAATTAATAACTTACCAAATCTTGTTTATGTGTCCCCCGTACCATCTTCTCCAAATTTATCTCGCATCATTCTAAATATTTGCTCAAATTATTTTTGTGTCTCAATTTCTTTTGCCCTACTATCCTTTCATACTTTATTCTATTCTCCTCATATTTTTGCATTCTCTCATTTTGTGAGATGATGAGCACATTTTGTTCGTCAATTTTTGCCTTGAGCTTTTCAATCTCTTCAATTGTTGCTTTGGAAAACGCCAAAGATTTTGTTGCGGAAGATGGCTTTGGACCCTTCTCAAATCCAAGCAAATATCCAGATCTTTCTCCGAGTACCATTTGGGAAAGCTGCTCTGGCGTGTAACGTGGGTCACCAGACTCCATCGTCTCAGTCTCCTGCCTTATAATCTCATCCTGTACGTATTTGAAACATATGATAAATATTTTTATATAGTATTAATGGAAAATGGAATTAAAAAAAAAAGATAATTATAAAAAATTAAAATTGGCGCATACATAATTTTCTCGACACTTTGGATGAATGTAATCATTCTTCTTCTTACTCTAATGAGTGTCTTTGTAAAACATGGAAAATGGGAGATCTTCATCTCCAAGCTTTGCAGTCTCTTTAGTAAGTAACAGTTCAAGTTAATTAACAAAGTATAATAACACTTGGAGCACGTAAATTAAAAATTAAAACCCAAATACAATATTAGGCATAACTTAAAAGCTAACATATTACCTGAAGGGACAATTTTGCTAGAAATGATTGGGATTCAGCGGTGTGATTGTAAGGTAGTTGAGCTCGATTAATTTTGGCTTGTGTCGCTCGTTTCTTAAAAGAAAACTTAATTAGTTAATTATATGCCTCTAGATATTTTAGAATTAGAAAAATTAGAAGAAATTTAATTAAAAAACTTAAAAGGAAACATAAAGATGTTTTGGAATTCAAAATGGGTGGCTAATAACTTACCTTATGTTGCTCAGAGCTCCAAACAACGTCAATCATATGCCTCCAGTCTCCTTCTCTTGCTGCGTCTGGGACATTGGCATACGGATCCTTTCCATCATTCAATAACTCCAAATAATGTTGTTTCAACTTATATCGTTAGTCCTTATACAAAAAATAGCAACTTTTTTAAATGGCTTCTTGAACATATGGCCTGAGAAGTCCTTAATGTCAAACAATTGCTGCAAGATATGATAGGTATTAAAAACACAAACACATATTTATATATACACTAAATACAAGTACATAATTGAAAGAATGCATTACCAACACATTCTAAATAATGGCGTCCTTGTTACCCCTATCAATTTGGGTCCAGGTATTCACACCCTGTAATGGTGCTAAAAGACGAATATGCACACCATGCTGATTAGCAATCTTAGTCGCATTTTTACCAATGAATGTACCTGCTTCTGGGCAAACTTCAACAAATAACTTATTTCCGTTATTTTTGCTTAGCTCTCGCTACACGTCTACGCCCTTCGTGGGGGCACAACGTGAAAGGACTGAGGAAGCTGTCATAATATCGAATAGTTAATAATAAAATAAATATACAGAAGGTATACAATTGAAATGAAAATATAAACAAAGAAGTGCTAAAAACAAAATTACTACTGCCAATAGAAGGTGACACTCCTTCTGTAGGCATGCCTGATGCCATAGGTGTGTCAATATCATCTGGTGACTGGGGCGAAGACGAGGCATCATGAGTACTCGAAGGTGTCGCATCAGTAGTCAATCGCCGACTCAATCCTACTCTCCTATCGGCTGGCATATTCACAACCTCTACAACATTATATATAATGAATACGTAAGTAAATGTTTACAAAATAATAATAATAATAATAATGTGTAAATAAATAAACAAAATCACATAGTGTATAAAGTTATACACATTTAAACAAATAACTTACAATAAAATCAAGGTTCCACATCATAGTCATTGTCAGACTTAGACTCAGACTCAGAATCACTCGTAGACTCTGAATCACACTCAGACTCACAATCATTATGCTCCATTACCACAAAATCCTCCTCCTCATCACATATGAAGCTATTATCATGCTTCTACCTTTCTATGAAGTCATTTTGAATGCTTTCAGCTTGAACATCATTTCTACATAGCTCATCTCCAATCTGATCTTCAGTAACAATAGGAGGAATATAGGTGGTTTCATCTTGTTGGAACACATCACCTATTCCATCATTATGTATTTCATCACTCATTATTTCTGGTACATCCCATAATCCACGTCGTTTAATACATTGTACAACTTTCCAATTGCCACTTAATTTTGTATCGTTGACATAGAAAACTTGGTTAACTTGATGTGGTAAAACAAATGGGTCATTTTTATACCATCGACTTCCAACATCTATGATGGTGCAGTGTGCATCTGTACACACAGTCCTACTACTTCCAGTATTAAACCATTCACACTGGAACAAAAGCACCCGATGATCAAACATATATTTCGTTTCCCATACTTTAGACAAAAACCCATAAAAAAACATGAGTCTGTCCTCCATGGTCTCCTTCCACTACCACCTCACTATTTTGACTTCTTCGATGACTTTCTAGGTCATTTGTATGGAATCGAACACCATTAGATATACAACCTGAATATAAACTTATTATTTGATTAGGGCCATTAGCTAACGACCATAATTCATCAGTGGCTTCAGGCGACCCATGAGATCTCAAGTAATTCATTTACATAATGTAAATTAGTGCTCATTAATTAATGTTGAAGTTAATTAGGTGAATAAATAAGAAAATGATAAATTCCAACTATATCTTACACGGCATTTAAACCAATTAAGGAACAATTCCATTTGCCTTTTTCATGATGTCCCTTGTGCTTTCACTCTCCAAAATCTGTCTGTGCTCCCAATTTAAATAAAGAAAATACATAATAAAAATTATAACTAATTATTGGGTATTTAAATGAGAAAGAAGCATATGTGAAAACGTACTCTAAATATCCGCCTATTTCGGAACTATTGTAAAGCACAAACCAATAAGCCATCTCTCGTTCTTTAATGAAAATATTAGGAGGTCGGTACATAGGAAGAATAGGACGAACACTCTGAGTGAATATTTCCAACCCAATGCCATGGTTATCGCCATCATCATTTCGCTCTTCTCTGTTGAACACAGTTTCAGTCTCATTAAGATAAATTGAGCAGAAAGCAAGGCATTCTTTCACAACATATGCCTCTGCAATTGAATCTTATGGACGAGCTCGATTTGTGATAAACTTTTTCAATGTGCCAAAAAACCTTTCATATAGAAGAGTTCAAACCAAAAATATGTTAGATATTGGACATTTATCTTAGGCTTCTACATGTAATCACACAATTAAAATTGGAAAATATTATCGTTCAATAGGGTACATCCACCGGTATTGCACTGGCGCTCCAAGTTTGGCCTCGTAGGGTAAATGAATAGGCAAATGAACCATGACATCAAAGAATGCAGGATTAAAAATCTTCTCCAACTTCCAAAGAATCAAAACAATGTGTTTCCCTAATTTTTCAAAATGACTTGTATTTAATGTTGTGGAACACTATTCTTGAAAAAAATTACCCAACTCAAACAATGGAGTGCAAATATCCTTGCAAAGGCACCCACGTATCCCAATCGGAAGAATTTTTTGTAATAGAACATGACAGTCATGACTTTTAAGACCCAACAACTTACCATCTCTTGTGTTTACACATCTGGAAATATTTGCTGCATATCCATCTGGATAATTGATAGATTGTAAGAAGGCTAAGAATTTTTGTCTCTCTTGTGGAGACAAAGTGAACAATGCAGGCGGTAGTACAAGTTTCCCATCAGGACGCTCCTTACAATGTAATGTTTTTCTAATTTTCATATCTTTTAAGTCCATACGAGCTTTTGGGGTATCCTTATTTTTTCCATGAATGCTTAAAAGTGTGCCAATTAAATTGTCACATATATTTTTTTCTGTATGCATGACATCAAGATTGTGTCTAAGATTGAGTGTCTTCCAATAGAGTAGCTCGAAGAGTATGCATTTTTTGTTCCAATTCAGGTTAACTTTACTCATCAATTTTTGCCTCTTAAGGTTGTTTAGATGCTTCCCATAGGGCTCATATGTACCTGCTGACACTTGTTCAAACATTTGTTCACCAGTTAAAATTTGTGGTCTTGGTCGATTCTCGATTTTACCATCAAACAGCTTGCTTTTTCGCCAAGAATGGTACTCAGGAAGGAAACGACGAGCACCCATGTACCCAATCTTTCCTCTCAATGATTGAGTTGAATGTTGTTGATTACAATTAGGGCAAGCCATATAGCCTTTTGTTGTCCAACCTGACAGATTACCATAAGATGGAAAGTCATTAATAGTCCATATAACAGCTGCACACATTTGAAAAATGCATCCCGATGATGCATCATAAGTGCACACACCATTTTCCCATAAGTCCATTAACTCATCAACTAATGGTCGCATAAAAATATCAATGTTTTGACTTGGCGCACTTGGTCTTGGAATAAGCAATGACATAATGCAAAATTGCTCCTTCATACATTTCCACAGTGGCAAGTTATATGGTACAACAATGGTTGGCCACATACTGTATGAATTGCTCATGTTTTCAAAAGGATTAAACCCATCGGTGGCTACGCCTAGCCTCACATTTCTTGAATCATTAGCAAATCCAGGATGTATTATGTCGAAATTCTTGCAATCATCACCATCAGCTGGATGCCTCGATATACCATCATCAACTCGCTTCTCCTTATGCCATCTCATATCTGCAGCTGTTTTCCTTGACATATACAATCTTTTCAATCTCGGTGTAAGTGGAAAATATCTCAACACTTTGTGTGCAATTTTCTTTCCATTTATACCTTGTGGTTTGTATATGGGCGTCTTACATATTGGACATTTGTCTAGATCTGCATTCTCTTTCCAAAAAAGTGCACAATCAAATTTACAAGCATCAATGCACTCATAACCCAAGCCCAAGTCACATAGAAATTTCTTAGCCTCATAAACAGTCCAAGGAACCCTCTCATTACAATTAGGTAAAGGTTTCTTCAATATCTTTAATAAATAGTTTACAGATTTGTTACTCCACTTAAACATCACCTTTGCATGCATAATATTGATAACAAACGACAATACATTATACTCTTTACAACCTGGGTATAACTCACGCCAAGCCTCGTGCAATTGCTTGTCAAAGTCTTGGACACCATCCACTTATATGTCGTCAAAACTTCCGTCCATATTATGATTATTCCTCAAATTTCCAAGATAAAAATCTTCTAACATATCGGGAAACTCATCGTCATTTCCTTGTAATATATCACTATTTTCACTTTCACTAGTTATCATTCTATCTTGAAAATCATTACCATCATCATTCATGACAATATTTTCTAGATTCAACGAACTAGTAGCAATGTCTTCACCATGATATAACCAAGTTGTGTATGTTGGTAACATTCCTCTCAAGTATAAATGATACTTAACTATATTTATGTCAACATATGAGATGTTCATGCACTTCACATGGGCAATGAATCTTCCCATCCAATCCAACACTTGCAGTACCAAATTCAATGAATGCATAAACCCCTACTCTTTACTCATCGCTCACTCGATCTTTAAGTTTCATCCAACTTTTATCCATTTTTAGCGACCTACAACAAATAATCATAAATACATAATCTAATATTTTCTACAACATGTCATGTACTAAATTTACTGAGTTAAAAAACTTCCATGGACCCATCCACATAAAATGCAAATACTTTAGGCTCGATTTGGGATGAAAAGCTAAAAGCTTAACTTATAACTATTCAACTGTTTGGCTTTTTCTAAAATAATCAAAATTAACTTAAATTAAAAATTGAGATTGAAATCAATTTTACTTTCTAGGAACAACAGAGTACAAATGGAAAAAAAAAAAAAGGAAAAAAGAAGAACGTATGTAATTTTATATGTATTCGTTATTCTTTATTTCGTATTATAGCACTAAAATTATTAATTAATTATTTCAGCCTATAGCTAAATAAATTCAATATTTAATATATATATATATATTCTGCAAATACATGTAAAGAATGTTTAAAACAAATAGTTACATAATTTTAATTAACAACAATAACAAGGTGTTGATATTGATCTCTAATTAATTAATTACTTGTTGATTTGGTCTAACATCTTTCTCTCTCTAGATATAATATATATATATATATATATGTTCCTCTCTGTATTTCTAGCTTCTCTGCTTTTGAAGATTGTTTGGTGCTTCTCAAAAGGAAAACATGGGAATATTCATAGATGGGGAACGCATTAACAATTCAACAAGTAAATAGCCCACTGCATGTGGGCGAGTATAGGAGTTGCCATCTTCATCTCTGTGTGTGTGTGGTTGTGTGTGTGAGTGTCTTATAAAGCTAACTGAGAAACCCACACACATGAATTTCTGAATGATTTAGTGTGGCTGTGGGTGTGAACTTCTTTAATCTTGCGGGTACTAATTTGAATTGAGGTGGAATTAGTCACATACCTTACAATTAAGTTCTAAATTCATCTCAAACGGATATTAAATTTTAAGCTAAAATCAGTTTCAATCTTATTAAGATAATTAAATAAATATTAAACAGTGAAGTTGATTTGGGCGAATATTTTCTTGTAACCGCACCATTGACATTAAAGTGCATAGTCACCTTACTAGCAAGCTTGATGGCACCATCACAACGCACAGTAAGTGCTTTGTTGGATAGCTCTTCAAGATGTGCTTCAAGATGGTCAACGGGATGAAAATTAAATTCATCACGAGCTTTGCCTTTTCTTACTTTCTTTTCTTTAATTTTTTTAATTGTACCTTTTCTTACTTTTTCTTTTCTTTAGTTTTATTATTGATTCAGTGAAAATTTTTTGTTTGATGCCTACTGATTTTTAGGCAAAAGTACTTCTTTATGTTGGGTCCAGTTCAAGGATGGGTCTACAAATTCTAAATTTTGTTTTCCGGGAAGAGAGTTTAGTTTAAAAATATTTTTATCTTCAGCTTTTGTTGATTGCTATGGTTTTTATTAAATTAATTATCTATTTTTGCTTGTCCTTGCTTTTTTTTTTTTTTTCCTTTTTTTTTTTTTTTTGGTTGCTAATTCAGTAAACCTTAAGCCAAGACCTAAAAATTCAAATCAATGACTAATTCTCATAGTTAGTCTCTTGAAAGTCTAACCTGCTAGTTGAGTTGGGTTTAAGGTTTAACCCATACGTACCCATTGAATATTAGCAATAGATACAGATTTTCAACTCAGTCCATTAGAAAAAAAATGTTATATTATTCAGGTATAACAAAAATCCATAACAGATCATTTTTTTCCACAGAGGGGATAACCTACCTGTTCAATTTTAAATCAATCACTTGATGATGAGCACTCCTAATTCTGAGCTTTCATGTCTCTGTCAATGAGAAAAAGGATGTGCATATCTTCCAGCACAATATCTCCTATCCTGTTATCATTAGCACAATCAAAAAATTAAAAAAGAAAAAAACACAAATCATAATTGATAAACAAGGGAATATGGAATTTAATTTAAACAACCCAAGATTATCCTTTTTCTTTTTTTTTTTTTTCTTTTCATCTCCTCTTAATATTTTCTATTAAAATTTTCATAAGGTTGCTTAGTAGCCTTAAATAAATAAATAAATAAAATCAAAGCACATAAGAGTGCACAACCCTAGATATCCATTAAGCAAAGGCTGCCACTATCTGCATCAGTATTTCTACGGCTACAATTCACAAGCAAACAATATGGGATAAATTGTAGACAAGGACAAATTTACATAAGTTATTTAAAATTTCTATATAAATAAACTGTTTCAAAACCAATTTCAGAAACATGCTTTTTAGACTTCGTTTTTTTAGACCAATTCCAAACGAAGTCTTTTTTTATTTTTCATTTATTTTTTCCATTTGCTTCTTTCTTGGTCATGTTTTTAAGAAAAAGATAATGACGGGAAATTCAAAATCTCAATGGTTTTCAAGTGAATAATTTTTAAGAACAATTCAAATTACTTCCCAAAAACAGGGTGTTATAAGAAATGGAAATCTCAAGAGAAACAATTTTTCGATTATCATTTCTTTTTAAAAAAAAATTATTGATGTGGATAATTATTTTTTATTTGGAAATTAGAAAATTCATGAATAATTTTAATAATTTTATATGTTGAAAAATTTTGAAAAAAAAAAAAAAGAACCTTTATTTTTTTCTCGTTTGCCTTTGCGTTGAGAAGCATATTAAAAAAAAAAAAAACCGGCACTGTATTTTATATATACACGATTTCACTGCACAACCAACCACCATTGTTGCTGGAATCGGCCACCTATACATACATGTAGAGGATTGCTATATATATATATAGGAGAGAGAGACAGATACTGTGCCATTTCTAGGTGGTCGATCTCAGAGCAACCCATTTCACTCTCTCGGAGCATCATTTAATTTAACATTCATTTTTGGTCTTCCTCCGCCCCCCCTCTCTCTCCACATACGTGGAGTGAGTGACTCTCTGCTATGAGCTTGTCTCTTTCTCCTTTTTTTGTTTTTCTCTTTATTTGTCAAAAACCTAACCCTTTCTCCAATGCCAGACCCAAAATCAAACCCAAACGATTAAACCCCCCAAAAACCTAACTACATAGATCTCTCAGGAACTAGTGACAAAATCAAGGGTTTCAACAATCTCTGACAAATTCAGAATTTTCACAAAATTGAAACAGAGAAAAAAACAACGAAAAAGGAAAAAAAAGAAAATTATAAGCAAACTCCAACAGATATGGAAGAATGATATCATCGAAAGCATTGTGAAATTAAGAAAAAGCAAGGAAGAATTAGCAACCTACTTTCAGGAAAATCTCAGTGAAAGCATTCGGCAGTGGTGATTCAGCCCTACGCAGCAGTGGTAGAGAAACGTAAGTAACACAAAAGGGCAAAATGCTAAGGCAACTAGCAAAGCCTGGGAAAAATAGTTTTTAGTTAAGGTTTGTTGACCAGTCAGTCGGCAAAGAATAATTTTTTTGTTTTTATTAGTCTTTAACGACCAGACAATTGGTCACTGAAGGAAACTATTACCGACCAATATGTCGGGAAAACTACAAATTAGCTTTTAAACCTTTGTCGACTAAATATTTGATCGCTAAAGGACTAAATTTTTGGCCAAAAAAAAAGCGCAGAGAATTTTTATATTATTACTGACCACTTGGTTGTTGAAAGTAAGATAATTTTTTTTTTCTTTAACGACCAATCTATTGGTTGCGAAAAGATATTTCTGTAGTCGGCGAAAGTTTATCATTGGAGTAAGAAAATTTTTTTTATTGTCGATGAATTAGTCGGTGAAACCTATACAATTAGCGACCAAATTGGTGCTCATCGGCAAAAATGGTCGGTAATTCTGTGCATTGTTGTAGTGAATAGTCATTAATGAAAGTGACAAAATACTCAAAACCACCTCTAGCTTGGACGTTCATTGGGCCACACAAATCAGAGTGAACCAATTCTAATATCTCTTTAGCTCTATTGCTTTTGGCCGAGAATAGCCGCTTGGTCATTTTTCCTTCTAAGCAAGATTCACAGACTGGTAGTGCCTCTACTTCCAATGAACCTAATGGTCTATCTTGGTGTCTAGAAATCCGTCTTAGATTTATATGACCTAGGCGCAAGTGCCCAAGATAGGTTTGATTCATTTCAGAAGGAAGTTTTCTCTTATATGGTCTATTATAGTTATTGACTTCATTTAGTTGCA
>QLOD02000024.1:17164568-17179176 GCA_003260245.2 Sideroxylon spinosum | reverse complement strand
TTAAATTTAAATCAATGCCTTAGTCAAAACCAACTAGGCAACAAAGCTCCAAAAGCTAAACCCAAACAATCTCCCAATTCTAGGTAAAATAATTAATAATAACCTCACAAACAAAGGTTTATTATAATTCACTAAAAATAATTCTCTAAATAAAATTTTAATGTTATTAAATAAAAAAAAAAAATTCTAATTTCCTTGCTGAATAGGTTCTGCGCGTGTCTCAAATTCATTACTTGCATCATAAGCTGTAAGGGGATGAACACTAATACCACGTATGCTCGAAACCCTAATAATAATATAAATGCAATAATGTCCTGGCATACTACTATGTGAAACATACACCAATAGCAATCTCAAATAAGAAATTAATTATTAATTCACATTTCTTATAATTCACGCGTGTATTGACACCACATAACATATCAAAGAAAACAATTTGATTTTAAGGTACTGCTGCTTGGTTGTCTCGTCGAAACAGGACCCAACCAATATACACCATCCTTCGGTGTCTACTTGGTTGTCCCGTAGAAAACAGGACCCAACCAATATACACCATCCTTCGGTGTATGCTTCCTAGGCCGAAACCTTAGGAATATAATATGCCACCCTTAGGCATCTGTATCGTTCGTAGGTTACTAACCTACTGGACTCGATTACCACCCCGCGCGGGTTTTGGGATTTTCAATCCTTTGGGTATCTATACCCGATATTTTTAGTGCCCTTAAACCCAAACAAATCATAACATTAAATTTCACTTGAAATCCTCATTAAATAATTTCTCCTTAAATTTAAGTCTCAAATCTTATCAACAATTAATGCACAAACGTATCAAATAACACAAAATTTAATTCACCTACTAATCAACCTCACGTTACAAATATTTAATAAAAATAATATTCAACAGGTCAATGCAGAATGTTGAATTTAAACAAACTGACTTATTACCAAAGCAATAATATCATTGTAACGTGCAACTATATATATATATCGTAGTTGTGATTTATTTACATATAAGACAAAACAAAACGATACGTATATATAGGTATACAATTGTCATGGCTGGAATTTGTTTACATATAAGACAAAATAGGTTAAGAAAATTTATTTACTAATTTGGTCATTCAATGAATCACGGGTCTACTTTATTCACATGAAGGACTTAATAAAAGAAAAATTAATGTAAAATCCTAACACCTGTAAGAACATACATATAAATATATATAATTTAATCAAATCTTTTATGTTTCAATCAATCAATTGAGGCTTTATCTAGATGTTTTGACTACTGAAGCACCATATAGTTAAGTGTATTAAAAAAAAAAAAAAATCCCTGAAATCAAACTTTTGGTGTACTAGCCACTCAGCCACCAAACATACAAAACTTTTTTTTTACCCATCAATCAATGAATACAACGACACCTATATACGTAAATTGTTAGAGGTTTGGCCCCTTACCTCTTCAATTTGGGGTGAAAGAATTACAGCCAAGAGGGTTTGTAAGAGTTTTTGCCTGTGCCGAAATCTTTCTCTCTCCCTCCATTTCTCTCTCTCTTTCTGTCCCTTTCTCTCCCTTTCTCTAGGGTTTTTAATATCTTTCTTTGTAAATGCATAAAATATCATATATATATATATATATAGATGGATAATCCTAATAAATTTAATTAATTATCCATCTTCCCATGGATTTAAGAAAAATAAAATATTCTCCCTGAAAATTTTAAAACCTTTTCAAAAGTCACCAAAATTCAACCTTTTAAATGCAACTAAAAATTCATAGCAAAAATTTTAAATCATTAAATTTAAATAACAAATTAAATCTATAAAAAAATTAAATAAAAATAAATCCGGGTCATTACATTAGGCATAGCTAATTTCTAGTTTTATACATGCCATCATATTTGAACGACTAAAAAAAAAAAACTAATTAAAATAAATAAACACCTAACGCAACATACGTTTAAAACTCTTTGTTACCCTATACATAAGACTGAAAAAATATATATTAGTTGAAACAAAATTTAAAAATTCTTAGCCCATCATGTTCTTAAAGCTTTTTGAGTAATATGAATGCACGGCACTAAAGGTTGAAAATTATATACTCTTTAAGCACATAGAACTTTTGAATATTTCTATAGCTTCTAGATATTCAAAATATAGATATTACAAATTAATAAAGATGCCTATCACTTGACACGTACTTTCCTTCCCCTTGCTAGAAAAGAATGAATTTCTATATTCTATGTAATAAAACACATCATTTGATTTGACATTTATCCCAGTCATCAGCCACGTCATCAACATTTTTTTCAAATTTTAAAATTTTAAATTCAAAAAAAATCTATATACAAAATTCATTTGGTAAAAAAAATTATGGAATGATATTTGTGTCAAAAAAAAGTGGAAACTTTTGATTTTTTTAGACTTTTTTGAGATTCAAACATCCCCTTTTTACCTGTGAAATTAATATTTTTGTACATTTTTGGAATTTTTTTTACTTACAATTTCAATTTTAATGTGTTCAATACTTATATTAAAATACATACGCTCTCACATTCTTTGAATTTGTTAAAAATTTTGAATTTGGAATATTTTTAAGTTGAATTTGCCCAATTACCGGGAATATTTTTCTTTTTAATGCATTTATTTTTATTTGAGATTATTTTTATTTCCAAATAATTTTGACAAATTTTTTAAAAAGTTGGGCTGATATTTGTACCAAAAAGTTTTATAGAATCCCAAAAGTTTTCAAATTCTCAACTAAAATTTTGCTATGCTCGAACAAATTTTGGTAATTTTTTTAAAAGTTGGCTTGATATTTGTACCAAAAAAGTGAAAACTTTTAAAGCTTTTTTTTGAATTTTAATTTTTTTAGCCTTAAATGCTCCTTTTTACACTAAATTATATTTTTGTGCCGTTTGAGAGTTTTAATACTGAAATTTTAAAAATTTTGAACTTGAGTTATTTTTAATCGTTTAATTTTCTTAATGGCGAAAGTTATTGTTATTTTTTCTTTCCACTTTAGTTATTTTTCTATCACTATATTGGTATCTTTAAATACTGATTTTTACTTTTATAAGTTAGTTTTATAATTTTTCATGTATTTTCACTTTATAAATTTAAATTTGATCTATTATCACATGAAATTATATTTCTGTTCTTTTAGGCATTGGTAATTTCTAGTAATAAAATAATATCTACTTTTCAAAAATAGGTTTAAAAAATTGATGTCTCACTATCTTATCTTGGAATAACAAATAAAATAATAACACATAGTCATATTAGAATGGTGTTCTTACCTCATCAATAAGCATGGCACTAAAGCATTTGAAATAGTAAACAAAATATCAGGAACATAAGAATAAAAAAATTATCTACTAATTGAACAAACTAAAACACGTCCATCATCATGTACTCAATGCTTGTCGAGCAATATATATGTCATGATAAAATTAATATCAAAATTTATTCGCTCATTATGTGCATAAATATTTTTCAACTTTTCTAGACCTTCTAGACACTCTAATAAAAAAGATAAAAACTTTTAGAGCAATATGTATATTATCATAAATTTAAGTTAGAAGAAATTGCACTAACCACATCATTATCATAAATGTTTTTATTCCATCTAGAAATTAAGGCAATACATACTAAAAATTATTAAATATTCTTACCATTGGACATATAATTTCCTTCCCCTTGCTAGAAGAGCTTTCCATTTCTTTTCCTTTGCATATCTTGTTTGTCTTAGTCTTTGCCTTTGAAAAATAAGTTTATAATTAATGTTTTGCTTTTTTTATGTTGGAATGAGTAAATAGCAAACAAATATATTAAAATATTGAAGAACTTACGACTGGATATGTATTTTCCTTCCCCTTTCCACTGTAGCTAACCTTCCCATTTCCTTTAAATATCATGTTTGCTCTTGCCTGTTTGTTTAAAAGAGCAGTTAAAAAATTTAGAGTCATGATATGCTGTTTCGTATTTATTATATTAAAACAGTGCCTTGTTATATTAGACTATTAATCTTATCTCACGAATGCACATAGCATTAAAGTCTTGTTCCTCACGAATCACAACGCCTATATTTTTTTCACGCAATAATTGAACCTATATATAGGAAGGCATTTGAAAACGGAATAAATAGACAGCAATACAATTTTCATGCCATGTCTTAATTATTATTATTTTTTTGGTGGATGAGTCTCGTATGCACGGGTTATCCCTAGTTCTTTAAAAATCAATAAAATAAGAGTAAACATATTATAATCTACCGTTCGATATACATCTGTATCCACCTGTATTTTTAAAAATGTAAGAAAAAGTACATATTAAATGCATTGAAAATTGAGCAATTTAAGAAAATCTAACTTACATGACCAAAAATTGTGACATCTTTCATGATCAAGGATTGTTGTAAGTCAATTATGTTATAACCTGAAAATTCATTAAAGGTAAACATTAATTGTGAAAGCAAATACTTATTTTTATTTTTTTGATTAACCTTTTAACATACCAACAAAAGCAAGCTACGATTTGTATGATGTGTTAAATTACCGGCCCGTTTGCGATCAATTTTTTTTCCTATGTTTATGTTAACAAAAATTTGTAAACCAGTAATAGAAACTTGTTTATCAAATAAGTTTACGCCTTTTTGTTTCCAAAAAATTGAAAACCTAAACAAAAAAATGTAAACAGAAAAAAAAGTATTTTCACCTGTTTTTGTTACAAAAATTTTATTAATTTTAACACTTTGTTTATTTTTGTTGCATCATATTAAAATAAATTATTTTATTCTAATATTTCATTAAACTAAATTTATTATTAATAAATAATATAATTAAATAGAATTAATTATCAAAATTAATACGTAATATATTTAATTAATGAATTTAGTTTTTTATTTAATTTAATTAACATTGTAAGGACCCGTATCTTGTATTAAATTTATTATTTTAATTTTTAGATTTTATTTTATTTTTTTATTCATTTATTGTTCGTGTGCATGCGTGTGTATTTATATTTAGGTGTTGGGCGGCTAGGGTTAAGGTAGTGTAGAGGAGGCCAAAGGGGACAGCTACAATTTATTGCGCAGGGTGTCTAGGAGGATGTACTTATAGAGGAGGCTTACAACAAAAGTCTCTTATGAATTTTATATAAAGTTTCACCGTTAGATCTCCAGATTTTGTTTTAAAAAAAAATCTGACCTAGAAAGAGGAATAGAGAGAGAGAGAGAGAGAGAGAGAGGAGAGAGGAGAGCCGTCTTGAAACTTTTGCAAGATCGTGCAAAGGAAGAAGAAGAGGGATTTTTCTGGTATTTTGACGCGTGTTCGTGTACGAATCAGTGAGAGTTCCGCCTGTGAGATTTCAAAAAAAGAAAAAAAAAAAAGAAGGCCAACTTGAGTTGTTAGATACGCAATACACATCGTTCATCTTTGTGTGTAGCGGGGTAGGTGGGATAGCATATAGGTTTATTTTCTTAGATCTTTTGCAAGATATGTATGGATGTATACATGAATTGGAAAACTTGTTCTATGATTTGATTTCTTTTGGGTTATGTGAAGTTCAGCAACTTTCATGTTAAAATGAGTATATTGGTTTTCTCATGAAAATCAAACTTAGAGATCAATTTAATTCTTGAAATTTTTATATAGATGACGACACATGTAAATGAGTTTTCTTGTAAAAATTGCATAAAAATTGCATAATTTTTGGAATAAAAATGAAATTATTAAAAATAGTGAAACTTGACTGTTTTGGTTGGGATTTCTATGCTAGGATCAGCACACAGTTTTTTTATATAAAATTCATACTTATAGGTCGAATTAATTTTAGATAATTTTATATGTTGGAGTAAATATCTAGAATAATTTTCAGTAAAAATTGCATATATTTTTGAGTTAAATTAAATTTTATAAAAAATCGTGGAAGTTGACTGATTGTTATGAATTGCTGTGATGATATGAGTTTATATTTTGGTATAAAAATGATACGTAACGATTTAATAAATTTCTAAAATTTTTTAATGTGAGATTAGATATGTCAAAGAGTCTACAGTAAAATATTTGTAAATCTTTGAGCAATAGGTTATTTTGTAGAAATATTAAAATTTGGCTTTCTGGATTATGTTGCTGCACTAATAACAATCTGGTTTTTGGTATAAATATTATAAATAGAAGTTGATTTAATTTATGAAATTTTTATATATTAAACTAGATATATAAATGAGCTTGCTGCAAAAATTTCGTAATTTTTTGATTTAAAATGGATTTTATAAAAATCTGAAAAGTGAGCTGTTTTGTATGGTCGTAACAGAAATACCTATTTTGTTTGTTCTTAAAATCTGTATTATTTGGTTTTGGTGAATAAAATTATAAATTTTGTTTTTATGAAACTAGAGCTAATTATAAGTATTTTAGGCTTTGGAATTAATAGAAAATATTTTATTCTCTATTTTTCATGAATTATCAAAATATATATCTTAAATCCTTCTTTGTAATGACATGCTCGATGTAAAATTTTATATAGCAAACTAGTTGTATATATATTTTTGAATATCGTTGCATGAGGTTTATTTGATAAATCTTGTGATGAGAATGATATTTATAGATGGGCAACATGAAAGTTAGGCCTGGGAGAATTAATTTCATAAAACTTATTAATTTAAAGATTGAACACAAGAAACCTAATTTGGGAGAACTCTTGTGTATGTTGTGCTGTTAATTAAAGGAATTACTTGGGACTTGATTTTGATATTGGGGTCGTTAAAGGGTACTACAAAGTGTGGGTTCTAGAGCCCACGGGTCGAAAGCCCCGAAACCCGCGCAGGGTGGTTTAGCATAACCAGTAGGCTAGAAACCTATGAAGTGTGTATACGGCTTGTACTAGCGTATTTTAGTACCGGGACTGCAGGATCGGTTTGCCCAATAAGGTAAGATAAGTACATTTGGGACTGCGGGACCAATTGTACCCCACGACTGAGGTCTGGGGATTTGATTTGATAGACTGGGACATGAGACCAAGGCTATCGATAGACTGGGACTGCGGGGCCAGGGCTATCTGGATTATTTGAGTTTAGTTCTGTGGCCACAAACTAACCTTACAAAGTACCTGACCCATAGTATGGTATTGTAGTGTGTGTTGTGATTAAGATGATGGATAATGTTTAGCATGAAATTTATGAATTTATGGCTAAGATTGATGTTAAACTTGAAATGGTATAATGATTACAGATTTGATGAGGTTGTTACGTGCATGATGAAAATGTTTACTAAATGTTGAATGTGTGCTGTTAGTCTTGCATGACTTAAGAAATATTTACTTATATGCTTTATACTGAGCACACGTGGTTTAGTGCTCATCTCCCTACAGTTACTTTTGCAAGGGCAGATGATCGTAATGGACCCATGAGGTAGAGTGGTCGAAGTTAAATTTACTTTTGCATAAGCTTTATGTAATTTGGTTTATAGTTTTGGGCCCAGTTTGAGGCATTATACTTTGTAGTCCTTTTGCGACAGATTATGGATTTTACAGTATTCTAATGTAGAATACAATATTATTTTTTCTTCCGCTCTCTTGTTGGTTTAAAAGTATGTTTACTTTGTGGCGTTTTATTCGTTTAGTCCCTACGTCCCCAAGTAGTGGATTTCAGGATGTGACAAACATAAAATATAAAATATTAAATTATATTGAAATGATAATAAAACTAAATTAATTAATTATTTTGATTTAATTTAATAATCATAATTAATATGAAATATGTTTTATTAAATTACTGTTAATAAAAAATAAATTAATATTATTTTTATATAAATAATACAATTAAATTACAATTAACATATTTTATATTTACTGATTAATTATTATAGGAAGTATATTTTATTATATAGATTTTTAAGTGACAAATAATATAATTAAATATATTAGTTATTATATTTAATGAATTAAATTATCATGAAATATAATTCATTAAACTAAGTTATGTCTTTAAAAACTAACAAACTTGAATATTTAATGAAAATAAAAAATTTAATAATCATGAACAAAATTATATTTTCAAATGTAATTTTAGTTTTCAATTGAAAAAAAAAATGACAGCAGAAAACAAAAATGAAAATAGAAAACATATAAAAAAATAAACGACAGCTGCTATATGCTTTTGGTTTCTATATAAAAAAAAACGGGATGCCATTTGGGGATAACTTAATATATTAGATTTAATTATTTTAAATTCTATCAACTATTAAATGGTTTAGATAAGTTTAAATATGTCATTAAATTGAGTAGACTTTTTTAATCCTAAATGAGAGTTTACATTTAGATAATTAGCTATAAAAAAATTAGATAACTTAATATTTCAAAATAGATAGCAAAAAGAAATCATTAGATTTTTAGGATTAAAGAAATCATTTAAGATTTCATAACTATTTTTAATAATTAATTTTTTTGGTGGTGGCCAATTTGTTTTGTTTTCGATGGTAAAGCAAAAACAGAATTTAAATTTTATCATCTATTAAAACTGATTAGATTTCTTTAATCCTAAATGAGAGTTTACATTTAGATAATTATCTATAAAAAAATTAGATAACTTAATATTTAAAAATAAAAAATCAGTGGTTGTAGGTGGCAAAAAGAAATTATTAATTTTAGATATTTAAAATTTATCACCTATTAAATAGTTTAGATAAGTTTAAATATATGTAATTAAATTGATTAGGTTTTTTAATCCTCAATGAGAGTTTACATTTAAGTAATTATCTATAAAACAATTCACATAACTTAATATTTAAAAATTTTAAATGTTAGATAATAACTTAATTAATATATTAGATTTAATTATTTTAAATTTTATCACCTATTAAATAGTTTAGATAAGTTTGAATATGTAATTAAATTGATTAGATTTTTTTATCCTAAATGAGAGTTTACATTTAGATAATTATCTATAAAAAAATTAGATAACTTAATATTTAAAAATAAATAATCAGTGATTGTAGGTCGCAAAAATAAATTATTAATTTTAGACATTTAATTATCTGTAAAAAAGTCACATAACTTAATATTTAAAATTTTAAATTTGACATTTAAAATATTTTAAATTTTACATTTAATATTTAAAATTTTAAATTTTAGATAACTTAATATATTAGATTTAATTATTTAAAATTTTGTCACCTATTAAATAATCATGTCAACCATTTGGTGCAAAAATTAGTATAAATAGATTAATTTTTGACAAATAGTTATTTGGTAAAATATTAAAATTTTGCTATCTTTTTGTTTAGTAAATATAATTTATACAACTTAAAAATTATCAAAATTTTTATTAAACATGCAAAAATTATAAAAAAATATTAAAAATTTTATCAAATACACAGAGTTTACTAAAATATGAAAAAAATAATTTTTTTAGTTATTTTTATAACTTAATGTAAATAGCATACTTAAAAATTATAAAATAATTATTATTATGTAAGACGAAAAGCAGACCATAGTGATTCCCAAACCAATCCCATGTGCCCATCCACGGTGAAATTGTTGTTTGGATGAGAAGAAAGGAGTCGTTAGGCCCACCTCTACTCAAAAGATAAGAAAAAGGAAAATAACCACAAATAATTTGGCAGATGCAAGTTATGGGTACATATTAATGTAGGATCCACTCTGGTTCAGGTTAGAAAAAACATAAACGTCTCCTCCAATTAAATTAAACCTCAAACGTCCTATTAATTACCACTAACCCACAACAACTTATTGTGTTGAAGGGAGCTAGTTTTGCCCAGTCGAAATCCCAAGGGTTCTCTCTCTCTCCTTTCTCTCTCTAAATGGCCTTTCATAAATCAAACCCAGAGGCACGTGGGTTTGAGCTGTCTTCTCCTAAAGCACCTTCTGACCTGTCTGCTTCTTCCTCTCTATTTCATCGGCCTTCTTTGCCGACGCAAATTGAGTTCTCCTGGCCGTTTGATGACAGTCTCGCCTCGAGATCAGGTCGTCCGGAAGCATAGCCATGGTAATCCTCTGTCGAATCTTCCAAAGAGGATGTGTTTGTGTTCTCCGACAATGCACCCGGGCTCTTTTCCGATCCTATTCCCATCACCACCAACACAGATCAGTGTTTTCCATTTCTTTCCGAGATCCAACTTCTACTTTCTTTAGTTTGCACACTCTCTTTTGTCTCTCTCTATGGCATACCACAAATAGCTCTAGAGTAAGTTTTTGAGGCCTAAGAATATCGGAGTCAAAATTTGGGAATGTCTTTGAGGTTTGCTAACATATGATTATTGTTTGATTTGTAGATTGTTTGAGTTGTGGGTAAGTTTCTGAGGCCTTTTTTTGACATACAGATTGAAAGTATATGTAAAGTTATCGTTTTAGAGAGCAAGAGAAAAAGAGGGTACCAGTAGAGATGCTTGAAATAGTTGTCCATGGTGGTGGTTGTCCGACGGTGGCTGTCCGGTTGCAATGAGGGAGAAAATAAGGGAGTGGTTAAGCAATTTGCCGAAACAGAGAGGGGGAGAGAGAGAGAGAGAGAGAGAGATAGAGAATGGATTTACTAATTAGCCGGTAACAGTTTTGTTTAGAAGTGATTGGGCGGGAGTTTGAAAAAAAAAATTGATGTGTACAATTTTGACCCATTGATTGGAAATTGAAATTTAATCTCAGCCTTTGGGTTTAGTATGTGGGAGGGTTATTTTTGAAATTGGATGTGTGTTGTTATATAGATATATAGATATATTTCTATGTATATATATGCAGACATTAATATACTCAGTAGGTTGAATTTCTAATATAACTAAATTCTAACCATATTTCATGTGGAAGAAACAAGTACAGATTAGCATAATATTTTTACATATTATATATGTAAAATGCATTTAAATCCCTACATCAAATGTCAAATAGTGAAATGAATGCTCGTGGGTTACCAACACCTTCCTCGTATGCATAAGGTATTATTCCTAATATCAAAATAATTTTACTTAAAATATTTCAGTATGATCTAATTATAAAATCTTTAAATATATCTGGGTTTGACCGGAATTTAATATACTTACTCAATACGAAGTCACTTTTTTCTATTTTGCTTTTTAAGCCAAATCAGTGCTTATTTTTTCCTTCCTCTTTTTTTTTTCTTCTGTTTTTTTTAGTTTTTGTTTTTAGTTTTTGTTTTGACCCGTAGCATGTATTCAGCACACCTATTTATATCAGTGGCTTCAACGCCACGTGGCAGCATCCGTGAGGAACCCAAGCCATTTGGAATGGCTATACCAGACTGAGCAAGACTAAACGTCATTTGCTGGAAGTCCAAGAGGCAAGGCAAAGTCCACCAAGCATATGATCATGCCATCTGTAATGGCTAGTCACCCAGCAAACCTAAGCTATGTTATAAGTTGAATAGCTCATTGGTGAGACAAGGCCTTATTTGGTCATGTGACCCTTAAAGAAAAAAAAAATCTTATTTTAATATATATTAAAAATTTATAAATTAAAAATTAAAAATTAGAAATTAGAAATTATAGGATTATTACAAACCTATGCATATGTATATACGTTTGTATAACTCTACCAAAGCACTTTACCGACATTTCCAAATCTTAAAAAATTCAATAAATGTTGACTAGCATCACTACATTTTATATATGCTAAAAAGAAGCTAGAAATCCCTACCCCAAACTTGAATAGAATGGATTGGAAGAGATGCTGCTCAATCAGTTCTTGGCCTCCAACTTCGAAATTATCAATCTCCTCACCCTTTGATCCAAACAACAAACAAATCATATAGAAATGTTCACTGAGAACTTAATTTTAATCTTACATTATTAAATTGAATTTGGTTAAAGTTTGAACAATTCATTCACTTGGTTTCTCCTCCGGCTTCCACTTCCTTCTTCAAGTTCTTTTCTCCATCACCAAAACTCTTTCTCATTCACTTCTCATACATATATATCTATAGGCTAACTTGGTCCCCAAACTTCCAATAGTGGCCTAACATCTCCCCCTAATCTCTAATCTCGCTAGGGATGATCACTTTTGCCAAATGGGTGAGAGCCAAGCCGTTTCAGCGGCCACCACACAGGGGGCGCCCCACTTGGAACCTCGAGCGCCCCATTGACACCCATTGTATCAAAAAGTTAAATTTTGACCTATTTTATCTTTTTCTTCCAAAGTTTAGACCCTAGGCCACCCATAATAACTTATATGGCTTAAATAACATGTTATCAAACCCAAAATATGTTTAAAACCATAAATTTATATCAATACAAAAATTTGGGATATTACAACAACATGGGTATAACTCACATCGAGCCTCGTGTAATAACTTGTTGAAGTTTTGGACATCATCCACTTCTATGTCATTAAGACTTCCTTTTATATCATTATCATTCCTCAAATTTTCAAAATAAATATCTTCTAACATATCGGGAAAGTTATCGCCATTTTCTTGTAATTCATCACTATTTTTGCTTTCACTAGTTGTCATTCTATGTTGAAAATCATTACCATCATCATTCATGACAACATTTACCAAACTTGATGAACTAGTGGCATTGTCTTTGCCATGATATAACCAAGTTGTGTATGTTGGTAACATCCTCTTAAGAATAAATGATACTTAACTATATTAATGTCAATGTGTGAAATGTTCGTGCACTTCACACATGGACAACGAATCTTCCCATCGAATCCAACACTTGCAGTAGCAAATTCAATGAATGCGTAAACCCCTACTCTGTACTCATCACTCACTCAATCTTTAAGTTTCATCCAACTTTTATCCATTTTTAGTGACCTACAATAAATAATCATAAATGAATATCTAATATTTTCTACAGAACGTCATGCACTAAATTTACTAAATATGAAAATTCCACAAACCCATCCACATAAAATGTAAATACTTTAGGCTTGGTTCGAGATGAAAAGCTAGAAGCTTAACTTTTAGCTATTTACCTTTTTGATTATTTCTAAAATAATCAGAATTAAACTAAATTAAATTGAGATAAAAACCAATTTTCTTCCTAGGAACATCTCAATATAAATGGGAAAAAAACAGAAACAGTGAAAGTATTTTCCCACCATCAGTATATATATATATATATATTTCCCTTCATTGCAGTACCCACATCCCAAGTGTCAATCTAAATTGCATTTGCCTTAAAATGCTTTTAGAATGAGAAATCAAATGCACAAGATAATTGAAGCCAACACCATTGATATGCAAAATTATGCACAAAATCTTTTTAAGTTCTTCAGTGGCCCATTAGAATTTCTACCTACTTGAAGATGCAATAGATTTACTTTAAAGTAGAATCTAAAGGGATATGCAATTATAAAGAAATTAAACCTTATGCTTGATTCTTGATGTTGGAACTTTAGGTTCTTTCTTGATTAAGAAAAAAATAAGAGTTAAGCATGTTTTATTAATTCAGAGAATTAATATGCTACAACGATTCTATATAACCTCTTGGATATTAGGAAAAAGTGCCTGTTTGTAATAATTTTTGAAAATATTTTAATATACAATATGCTTGAAGGAATCAAATCCAAGGATAAACTTGTGAAAATGTAAAATAACTTGGACCAATTTTGATTTCAATTACTCAATAACTTTAAAATAAAAGGAAAAGGAAAAAAAAAATTCCAACCCTGAGAGCCCCTCAAAGAAAATAACCTAAGTAGGTATAACAACCAAAGCTAACTCTTCGGCTATCCACAGTAAGAAATAAACAACTCCTCCTGGTTCCCATAAAGTTTGGGGGGAGGGGAAGAGTACATTAATTTAAACCTAAAGTTATTAAAAGGTACTTCCCACTTAGCCTTATAAAATAGTCTGGTATAGCTTCTATTTATCTTTTTTCAAAATTTTTCTTTTTGCTACTTATGTGCTAAAGCATCATTATCGTGTAAAAGATGCCTAACTTTTTAAGAGTGAAGTGGTGGTTTCATAAAGTATATACTACTGTGAGTGAAGTGGTGGTGAGAAAGATGTATGCCTTTTCAAGAGTTGAGAAGGGTTTGATAAATAAATATACCATTATTTGTTATTTGTATTGGTTGGACAATCCATCTAAATAATATCATTCTTTCAAGTTTATTCATGGATATTTAGAACATAAAACTGTGAAAGAAAAAAATGAAAAGTATGTTGTGAAACCAATTGCTATTTTTCATAACCAAGAATTCACGAATAGGGAAGAACCAATAGAATAATAGGAATCTCAGAGAAATATTGAATTTTATGAATTATTTCAATTAATTTTGAAAAAGTCCAATCTTGATCAGACTAATAAATAGAGCTCGACTTGTGTATTCGTATACACATGGTAGAAAACTCATGGCCTTAATTTCTTGCATCCTCTATTTCCTTAGCTAGCAAAGAGCATAGAACGGAAATGTCCACCCCAATCAATAGAGTGATATCCATAAGTGCATACATATTGAAACGTAGACAAAAAGTTTAAAAATTTGTAAAAGAAGAAAGAAACTAGAAAAAAGATTTGAAGTCCTTACAAGAGATTCAATAGAGATTATCAAACCAAAAGCGAATGGCTTGAGATTGCAGAAAAAAAAATTTCAGCATTACCACAAGCACATTCTAATCCAAAAAAAAAAA
>QLOD02000024.1:17130735-17143434 GCA_003260245.2 Sideroxylon spinosum | reverse complement strand
TCCTTATATTTTTGATTTATTTGAGAAGTTACATTGGAGAAAAAAGACAAATGATTTGACAAATCCTATGTGGTAAACTGCATGTAAATAAATAAAATTGGTGTGAGTTATAACATTTTATCCATTTTAATTGCTTTGCTCTTACATTAAATAGTTGAGTTGCTTTGTCCATTACTTTAACTCATACATGATTTAATTTTCTTTTAGAAGGAGATGAGTCAACTCCGAAAGAAGGCTATTGAATCTAAAGAGCCTATTAGTGAATAGCAAATTTCTCAACAAATATTATGGAAAGATCAGGTTATTTCAAAGAATTCAGTTATGGGCCAAAACTGTTATCTTCTGTAAGGGGTATAACAGAAACTTATGCAGATGCTCAATCCTAAACCCATACATTTCTAAAAGTGGACAACTTAAAAGAACGAGTTCAAACACAGCAATTTATAATAGAATGTAGCAAGTACAATAGAAATACAGCAGGGAATACTTTCTAAACGGGGAAAAAAGTTTAAGAAGATGGAGAAAATGATGAAGATCCAAATGGATTTTATAATGATGCGTTAGGGCGATGGTAGAGGGAGTTATTTTGCTAGACATTTCTTCACAAAGTTCTTAGTAAGCAATGATTCATTGGTACTGAATAAATATTTTAATATTAGTTTGAAAGTTCTTAATATTCATGATAGTAAGTTTGCCTATTCAATTCACTATAGTTATGTGCCTAGTACATTGCATTAGTTTGATCTACATCTAGCGTTAAGTTATTATATCCTTCCACTCTTTGGGTTTTTCTTAATCTGCTAGGAAGCTTGCTGGGCATTCATGTTGGAGTATGGGGCTTGTTAAGTATTCATATTCTATAGGAATTTTATGGCTTTAACTTTATTCCAACTGTCTGATTGTTAGATGATTTAGAAAACCTTCCATAATTAAAAGTATAATCTAGTAATTATAATTGTATCTAAAATTATAAGATACTAAGTGATATTTTTTTTTATCAAACTTTAATTTAGTAGTTTAAGCTAGCTACCGTGGGTTTTTTTACTTTAGGATATTGTGAGGTAGTTGAGAATTAGTTTGATTTTCGAAGGAAAACAGAGGTTAATTCTGCAATTGTGTTGAATTTAAAACCAAGTTGTCCATAGCTAGAGGATTTGAATTGTTCATGAATAAACTAAGAGACTCAATGGCTATATTAATGCTATTTATTTGGCCATATGGGTTGTTATAACTAGTGGTACTTACTATGAGGCTACAGATAATTAGGGAGAATACGCAAGTACTGAATCTTAGCTAATTGAATAGCTTTTGCTGCTTATACCTTCATGGCAACTTATTCTTCCATTAATGGGGGTTGGTCAAGGAGGTCCCTCAGATTAGTAAAGGTTATTAGATGGGCATATTGAATGCTTCATATTTTGGGTTAGCCGAGAAAGTTGAATGCTTCATATTACTCACATTATGTGAATTTTTCTCCACTTTTGTGTCTTAAAGAAAAGAATCTAATTGTCTAAGATAATAAAATGTGACCAGGTTGATCTAGCACAAGTTGTTTGATCCCAAAGCTTGACCATCTTTTTGATGACAGATATTATACCCAGTTATTGTCCTATGCTATACATTTTCAATTGTTTAAAGTTTCAATCATCTAAACATTTGTTGTCATCAGGTTACGACATGCAGTTTTGTTTGTTTGTTTGTTTTTCAAGTTTAAATATTTTGCACTTATTATATATTTTTTAATTGTTTTGGAATTTACATCAGTTTTTTTTCTATTTTTGACGGATTGCATACATGATGAAGCTTAATGTCGTGACGCTTGTGGGTGTGTATATGGGAAGATTTTTTCATCTAAGAACTATAGCAATGAATTTTGTTCATTTATCTTAGTTTGGTTACTTTGCCATGATGTTTTGAATTAAAAATTATAAATTGTATTGACTTAATTAACAGATATTTTTGTAGAATATTGAATTAACAGGGATTTGGATCATTATATATTTGACATTGATATGAATGCAATGCAAGATATTTTTGCAAGTACTTGAAAAATGTATACAAATAGAATTGCAATGGATATTTTATTGTTGAATTTCTAAGGTATTTTATAATTCTTAAAAACATAAAATAAATTTAAAAATAAAATTTAGTTGGATGTGAAAAGGGAGCAATCACCAAAATCAATATAGATACATACATATATATATTTACATTACCCTATAGCTACCAACAAGAAGAATGTAGTGACCAAATAATTTGGTCACATGAAGACAAACATAAAAGGCAAGCTTTCTAGTAGGCATATGGCGACAAATAATGTTATCACTCAAACATACATTAAAGACAAGTAAAGTGGCCACAGAAGTATCATGGGGACAAACAAGAGTTGTCACAAAAATAATACTTTAACGACTACACATTATATGATAGCCAAAAGGTTTTCCAGACGAAGCATCCGGAAAAAAAATGGACTTTGTCCCAAATAGTTTTTGCTAGCCAAGTAAGAAGCTTTCTTTTTGGAAAAAATATTTATGTGACAATGAAATTGTCGAAAATATAAATTTACTTTGTAATTAAAATTTTCAATTAATTAAAATTTATTAGATTGCTACAAATTTATTTATTTATTTTAAATACTTGGATTTGACAAATGTTGACTCAAGATTCATAAACTTAGTTTTATAATTGATTTTGATGATAACAAACAGTGAATTGAATTTTCACAATTAATTTTCTAATAGACATTGTTTGAAATGTTACAATTCATTTTGATTTGATAAATTCAAGATGAAATACTTGGAAGATATTGATATTATTTTTCATGTATTTTTACAAAATTTGGATGATGAAATAAAAGAATTTCAAATTTTAGAATAATGGAAATTAAAGAGAGATGAAGACTTGAAATTGAAGGTTAAAGGTTAACTCGGATAAACAGCCAAATCAGACACATGTTAGTATATAGATGATATCTAAGGATTTAACGGTTCAGATTACATGAAAATTAAATATAATAAACTAGAATTCCATATCTACAACTTTGTTTGAGTAATATTTTCATGGATCTGAAGGTAAGTTATCCAAAAATGAGTTGGAATATTTGGAATTATAGAAGCAAATGTGATTCTGAATTCTAGAGCTAGTGTTAGTTTTTGAGCCATAACTCATAATATAAACATTACAAAATTTTGATTTTTGGTGTGTGGAAAGAAGACTTATAAAGCTATAACTCTTGTAGTTTAACTATCTTGTAATTCAAAGATTTTCATGGTAAAACAGATGCTTAAATGAGAAACACAGATTCAGAGTGTCAGAAAAAGTTATCTGGAGCTAGTCACGGTTTGGAGCCTTTATCTGACCATCTAACCATTCGATGAAGCTCAAATTTGGTCAGAATATCTACAAAGTAATCACTCTGAGCCAATGTCATATATGAACGTTATGAGGGTGAAAAACGGTCACAAAAGTATTTCAGAAAATCTGAATCTGAAAGGTAGCATTGGAAGTAAGGAAATTTAATTTCTTTCAAGCGAAAAAGTGTATATTTTTACTTAGTAACGGCCATTTGAAGATTTTTGCCTATAAATACAGCCTCAAACAAAGATTCAGAAAGAAGAAGAAGGAAAGAAAGAAGTGCTTACAAAGAGACATAAGAAAGTCCATCACTTTGCAAATATATAGTGGTTTTTTCTTACACTTGTGCTTCATCTTTCATATTCAACTTGTGAGAGTTTGTTTTTATTTGATTGAGTGCTAAACTCATTATTGTTATTGTGAGAGAGGGAAACTTATAACCCTCTTAAGTTTTGATAGTTGGGTAAGCTCTTATTAGTTGTGGTTCAAGTGTTGTAACTAAAACAAAAGATATTCTTTGAGAGAGACTTGTGGAGTGATTTGGGGATAGAATCACTTGATATGAGTGATTTGGGGATAGAATCACTTGAAAAAGTTTCTAGCACCTTGAGAAATAAGTGTGTAATAAGCTCTTCAAAAAATAGTGGAGAAATCTTAAGGAAGACCATGAAGAAGTGAACGTAGGCAACATTGAAGCCGAACCACTATAAATCGATTGTGTTTGCTTCTCTTTCCTTCTCTTTATATTTATTGCAAACACTAGCACTCAATTTTCATCCATAAATATTTATAATTTTTAAGTGCATTTCATTTTTTTCTTATTATCCTTTTTCATCTTGATATATTTGCTTTAAGGGTTAAAAGTTTTATTTGTAAATTTTTTTAAGCAACCCTATGCACCCCCATCTAGTGTTACTATTTGGGACAACAGCTATTTGGGATAACAATTAGTATCAAAGCAAGGGCTCTTCTTTTTGATCTAACCATCTAAGAGTTAAGATCATGACAATCTCTTTTGGCGTTTCTAGTTTTGAAGGCCAATCAACTCACCGACCTCCTTTGTTCAATGGAACAAATTATAATTATTGGAAGGCTAGAATGAGAATTTATGTTCAAGCCATTGATTATGGGTCATGGAAAGTTATATCTAATGGACCCTATATTCCTTCTAAAACCGTAGATAATAAAATTGTTCCTAAGGATAAGAATGAATGGACCGAATCTAATGAAGCTAAAGTCCAATTAAATGCTAAAGCTATGAACATGTTATATTGTGCACTTGATCCTAATGCGTTTAATAGAATTTCTATATGCAAAACTGCTAAGGAAAATTTGGGATAAGTTAGAAGTCACTCATGAAGGTATTAATCAAGTTAAAAAATCTAAGATTAGTATGCTTGTTCATCATCATGAACTATTTAAAATGGAACCGGATGAATCCATTTCAGAAATGTTTACTAGATTTATCGATATTATAAATAGTTTGAAATCTCTTGGTAAAACTATATTAACGTTGTAATGGTGAGAAAAATTCTTACGTCTTTGCCAAAGGGATGGGAACCAAAGGTGACGGTCATCCAAGAAGTTAAAGATCTCACAAGATTAAGCTTAGATAAACTCTTGGGTTCTCTTATGACCCATTAGATTACTTTAAAAGCTAATGAAGAAGTAGACTCCAAAAAGAAGAAATGAATTGCTTTCAAGTCCACATTTAATGATAAAAGTGTTGATGCATCAAGTGATGAAAGTGATAAAGACATTGTTATGATTGCTAGAAAATTCAAAATATACATTAGGCAAAAGAAATAAGGCGGAAGAAAACTTCATAAGAATGAGACAATCAAAGAAGACTCAAGTAAAAAACATGTTATTTGTTATGAATGCAAAAAGCCCAGTCATATCAAGCCCGAATGTCCTCAACTCAAAAAGAGTTATAAAAAAGACAAAAAGAATGCAATGGTGGCAACTTGGGGAGATAACGATGATAGTTCCTTCGATGATGAGTCACATGGAGACGAAATTGTAAATATTTGTTTCATGGCTCAAGAAAAAGAACATGAGGTATGTGAATCTTCTAATCAATTTACTTATGATGAGCTTTTAAATGCTTTTGAAGATCAACATCATGAGCTTAAGAAAATTGCCTTAAAGAATGTTTCTTCGAAAACGATTGTTTCTTTTCTTTCTCAAGAAAATAATGTCTTAAAGAAAGAAAATGAATTTTTGAAAAAGGAGCTTGAAACTAAAATCTTGACCCTAAATGATTTACAAAATGAAAATGAAACCTTAAAAAATCAAGTAAAGGATTTAACAAAATCGCTTGCAAAATTCGTTAAAGGAAATGAAAACTTAGATATGATTCTTGGTAAATAAAGATGTGCTTTTACTAAAAATGAAATTTGTTTTAACCCTTCTAGAAAGCAAAAATTTTATAAGGATTTGTTTTGGAAAGCAACATTTTCTAGTAGTCATCATTCTATTTGTTATTATTGTAATAGCAAATGACATATTATTCATTCATGCCCTTCTAGGAGAAAAACTTATAGTGGACCCAAAATGATGTGGGTTCCAAAGAAGAAAATAAATTTAAATGATGATATATCTAACCCTTAAGGACCCAAGAAGATTTGGGTACCAAAAGTCAATGGTTGATTTTCTCTTATAGGTTTGCTTGAAATCCAAATCAGAGAGTGAAAGATGGTTCCTTGATAGTGCTTGCTCAAGGCATATGACGGGGGATGCAACCATGTTCATTTGTTTATCTTCTAAAAATGGTGGATTTGTCACCTTCAGAGATAATAGCAAAGGAAAAATTATTGGTATAGGTAATATTGGTAAAGTCACATTCCTACCATTGAAAATGTATTATTGGTTGAAGGTTTAAAACATAAGTTGCTTAGTATTAGTCAATTATGTGATAAAGATAATCGTGTCATATTCGACCATTCCCATTGCATCATAAAGACCGTTAAAGACCATAAGACATTATTTGTACGGCATAAACATGAAAATGTTAATGTTATTTGTTTAAATGATTTATCTTTGAATGATGTCAAATGTTTTTCGGCAATGAGTGATAATAGTTGGTTATGGCATAGAAGATTTGGACATGCTAACATGGATTTAATTTCAAAAATTTCTAAATATGACTTAGTTGTTGGTTTACCCAATATTAAATTTGAAAAAGATAAATTATGTGATGCATGCCAATTTGGAAAACATGTTAAAACATCCTTCAAACCTAAAAATATGATTTCAACCTTCAGGCCACTACAACTACTACATATGGATTTATTTAGCCCTACTAGGACCTTAAGTCTTGGTGGAAAATCATATGCACCTCTAGTAGTTGATGATTACTCTAGATTTACATGGGTAGCATTCCTAGCTCATAAGGACGAAACTTTTCATGCTTTTACAAAACTTTATAGGAAACTTCAAAATGAAAAGAGTTTTCTTATTTCTTCAATTAGAAGTGACCATGGTAGAGAATTTGAAAATCCTTATTTTGAAAAATATTGTAATGAACATGGTATAGAACATAACTTCTTGGCTACTAGAACTCCTTAACAAAATGATGTAGTTGAGAGGAAGAATAGGACTCTTGAAGAAATGGTTAGAACTATGCTTTATGAAAATAATCTACTGAAGTACTTTTGGGCCGAGGCGGTTAACACCGCTTGCAATATTGTAAATCGAGTAATGGTTAGACCTATTCTAAAGAAAACTCCATATGAGCTATGGAAAGGTAGAAAACCCAATATTAGCTACTTTCATGTATTTAGTTGTAAATGTTTTGTTTTAAATAATAATAAAGATAACTTGGAAAAATTTGACGCTAAATCAGATGAAGCAATAATTCTTGGATATTCTACTTCTAGCAAAACTTATAGAGTGTACAATAAAAGAACTTTAGTTATATAAGAATCTATTCATGTTGCATTTGATGAATCTACCAAGTTCTCCTTCAAGAATTTTGAAAATGATGATGACATAGGATTAGAACAAAGAATGAAAAGCATTACTATTCAAGAAGGAGAAGTAAACTCAACAAAGGGAGATAAAGAAAAACCATTAGCCATTGAGAATGCTCTAAAGCTTGATGAGTTCAAGAACAATAAAGAAGACTTAGCAAAAGAGTAGAGATATGCTCACAATCACCCTAAAGATTTAATCAGTGGTGATCCATCCAAAGGTATAGCCACTCACTTATCTCTTAGAAATATTTACCATAATCTAGCTTTTCTTTCTCAAATTCAGCCTAAATGTTTTCAAGAAGCCAAAATTGATGAAAGTTGGATTTTAGCTATGCAAGAAGTGCTTAATCAATTAGAAAGAAATAAGGTTTAGGATTTAGTCCCTAGACCTAATGATCATCCTATAATTGGAACAAAATGGGTTTTTAAAAATAAAATAGATGAATCCGGGATAGCTATTAGAAATAAAGCTCGATTGGTTGCCCAAGGTTTAAATCAAGAAGAAGGAATTGATTTTGATGAAAATTTTGCACCGGTAGCTAGATTAGAAGCTATTAGAATACTAGTTACAATTGCATGTTTTAAAAATTTCAAGCTTTATCAAATGGATGTTAAAAGTGCTTTTCTAAATGGATACATTTTCGAGATATTTTATGTTGAACAACCTCCCGGGTTTGAACATTATGAATTCCTAAATCACGTTTATAAACTCAAAAAGGCTTTACATGGCTTAAAACAAGCCCAAGAGTTTGGTATGAGAGGTTGAGTAAATTTTAAATTGAAAATTGATTTTACTAGAGGAAAAATTGATACTACTCTTTTTATTAAAACCAAAAATCATGATATGCTTATTATTCAAATATATGTGGATGATATTATATTTGGTGCTACTAATAACTCTCTTTGTCAAGAATTTGCTAAAAGCATGCAAGGTGAATTTGAAATGAGTATGATGGGAGAGCTAAAGTATTTTCTTTGACTTCAAATTAAGCAAACCAAGGAAGGATCTTCATAAACCAAGCCAAGTACTCAAGAGGTTTAGAATGGAAAATGCAAAGCCTATTAGAACCCCTATGAGTCTTTTAACCAAACTTGACAAGGATGAAAATGGTAAGAAAGTTGATGAAAAACTTTATAGAGGTATGATTGGCTCACTATTATACTTAACAACAAGTAGACCCGATATTATATTTAGTGTATGTATGTGTGCTAGATTTCAATCATGCCCTAAGGAATTTTATGTTATTGCAGTTAAACGTATTTTTAGATATTTATTAGGAACACTTAATTTAGGATTATTTTACCCTAAGGACATATCTTTAAATTTCATTGGTTACTCCGATGTGGACTTTGCCAGATGTAAGATTGATAGAAAAATTACTAATGGAGCTTGTCATTTTCTGGGTCATTCACTTTTATTATGGTTTAGCCAGAAGCAAAATTCCGTAGCTTTATCCACCACAGAAGACAAGTATATCACGGTCGGAAGTTGTTGTGCTCAAATTTTATGGATGAAACAACAATTAGAAGATTTTAGACTCTACTTTGACCATATTCCTATTAATTGTGATAACACTAGTGCTATCAATTTATCAAAGAATCCCATTCTACATTCTAGATCCAAGCACATTGAAAGTAGACACCATTTTCTTAGAGATCATGTTCAAAAATGTGATATTATTCTTGAATTTGTTGGGACAGAAAATCAGTTAGCTGATATTTTTAGCAAACCATTGAATGAGGATAGATTTTGTGATATTCATAGGGAACTTGGTATGTCTAATCCAACATGATATTAATTTAATCTCCTTATGTGCTTATTGATGCTTATTTCACTATCATATATTTAGGGAGGGCTAAATATATTTTAATGATCTTTTTTAATTGACATTGATGCATATATTTAGGAGGAGAATTATGACTAATTTTAAATTTTTTTCTCCTAATAATATTTTTGATGACTTCAAAGGGGTAGAAAGGTAAAATATTGATGATTGAATGAGCTTATATGAATAGAATTCTTTTTGATTTGTGTCTTTTGAAATTTTAAGTTTTAGATCATCAATGGTTTATTATCATCAAAAAAGGGGAGATTGTTGACCAAGACTCATAAACTTAGTTTTATAATTGATTTTGATGACAAATATTGAATTGAATTTTCACAATTAATTTTCAAATAGACATTATATGAAACGTTACAATTCATTTTAATTTGATAAATTCAAAATAAAATGTTTGGAAGATATTGGTATTATTTTTCATGTATTTTTACATAATTTGGATGATGAAATAAAGGAATTTTAAAGCTTGGAGTAGTGGAAATTAAAGAAAGATGAAGACTTGAAGTTGAAGGTTAACTTGGATAAACAACCAAATCAGGCACATGTTAGTATATAGATGATATCTAAAGATCTAACAGTTCAAATTGGATGAAATTTAAATATAATAAACTAGACTTCCATATCTACAACTTTTTCTGAGTAATATTTTCGTAGATCTGAAAGTAAGTTGTCCAAAAATGAAGCTAGTGATGGTTTTTAAGCTATACATCATAATATAAATGTTAAAAAATTCTGATTTTTGGTGTGTGGAGAGAAGACTTATAAAGCTACAATTTTTGTAGTTTAAGTATCTTGTAATTCTAAAATTATCATGGTAAAACAGAAGCTTAAACGAGAAACACAGATTCAGAGTGTCAGAAAAAGTTATCTGGAGTTAGTCTCGGTTTGAAGACTTTATCTGACCATCTAACCATTTGATGAAGCTCAAATTTGATTAGAACATATCTAACTCATATATCTACAAAGTCATCACTCTGAGCCAATATCAGATATGAATGTTATGAGGGTGAAAAACGGTCACAAAAGTATCTCAAAAAATCTGAATCTGAAAGGCAGCATTAGAAGCAAGGAAATGTAATTTTTTTCAAGGGAAAAAAGTGTATATTTATTTAGTAACGGCCATTTGAAGATTTTTGCCTATAAATACAGTATCAAACTCAAATTCAAGAAGAAGAAAAGGAAAGAAAGAAGTGCTTACGAAAGATACAAGAAAGTCCATAACTTTACAAATATAGAGTGATTTTCTTCTTACACTTGTGCTTCATCTTTCATATTCAACTTATGAGAGTTTGTTTTTATTTGATTGAGTGCTAAACTCATTATTGTTTTTGTGAGAGAGAGAAAATTATAACCCTCTTAATGTTTAAGAGTTGGGTGAGCTCTTGTTGGTTTTGGTTCAAGTGTTGGAACCAAAACAAAAGATATTCTTTGAGAGAGATTTGTGGAGTGATTTGGGAATAGAATCACTTGGTATGAGCGATTTGGGGATAAAATCACTTGAAACGGTTTCTAGCACCTTGGCAAGCTAGTATGTAACAAGCTCTTCAAAGAATAGTGGAGAAATCTCAAGGAAGACCTTGAGGGAGTGAACATAGGCAACATTGAAGCCAAACCACTATAAATCGATTGTGTTTGCTTCTCTTCCATTCTCTTTATATTTATTGCAAACACTAACACTTAATTTTCATCCATAAATATTTAATATTTTTAAGTGCATTCTATTTTTTTCTTATTATCCTTTTCATCTTGATATATTTGCTTTGAGGGTTGAAATTTTTAATTGTAAATTTTGTTATGAAACCCTATTCACCCCCTCTCGTGTTGTTATTTGAGACAACAACAGGTACTATAAGAGATTCTAACAATAAAGTTTTGGTGTCATATAATGGTATTTTTTTTATTTATGTCAATCATTTGAATTGAATAGACATTATTGAAGATTCCTTAATTATATTATTTTTGATAATTATTATAGAGCAATTTAAAGTTTGAAACTTTTAAGTATTTAAAATAAAATGATATAATGAACGAAAATAACATTTTGACATTTCATTTTGAAGTTGTTATAGAATATTAAAATCTTATTACCATTTCAGATTGGAAAAACTTTGAAATTATTTTAATTTGTTTAGGCTTTCCCTAAATTACAGGTTATATGTTAAAAATATTTGAAGTTAATCCAAGATCTTTTATTTTGTTGATGTCTTAGATGACTGTCTAAGTTGCTTACTGATTGAGTTAGCCCAACATAGATAATGTTAGGTACTATTTCTTCACCTTCCTTCTTCTATTCATTTTGTAGTGAAATATATTTATTTTAGTATACCAATCAATGTTTCTTCTTCACCTACTCTCACTTAATGGAGAACTGAAAACTTTTAGTGAGAGAAGAAGTATGTAAAATAATATATATTTTAAAATAATAAGACAATATTTTTTAAAATTTAAGGGGGCCAAAAAACGTAATATTAATATAAATACTTCAAAAACATAAAAATTTTAGGGGTTATGGCTCCTGCCAATCCTCGTTCGCCATGTCTCATTGAAAAATATTATTTTATTATTTTATTAATATAATTCTTAATCAAAATCTTCTATAAGTTATGATTGTTATGATTAATAGATTAATTTAAACTATTATGTGTGGATCTTAACGAATCTCACATTTTGAGTGGCGATATAGATTAATGGCTACTATAGTTAGTGGTGTTTTGATTCTTTATATCAAATTCTATATTACGAATTTGAATTCAAATATATCACTGTTACCACATGCCACCATGCTACTCTTAGGCAACAAGATGCATATTTTTAATATAACAGGTAATAAGGGTGGTGCTTTAAAAAACAAATTTAGAAGATAAAAAATAATTTGATGAAAAAAAAAAGAAAAACAAATGAAACAAAAAGATAAAGGATGTAGCATTTCTTAAGCTCATTTCAACTAGTCCCATGAAAAAAGAAAAAAAAAAAAAAAGAAGAAATGAGTAAAGAAAAAAATCAATAAAACTTCATTATTGGTATTCAAGGAGTTAAAAGGAAAAAAATTGTGGAGGACACACTATGATATAATCTCTATACATGCACTTTGATTTTCCTATCTTTTTTTGTTTAGCCAAATTCCGAATGGCCAAGTTATGACCTAGTAATGACCTAATGGACTCTAGGTAAAAGAAACTTATGAGAGAATTAATTTATCTCATGTGATTAAGTGTAGTGTTTTTATTTATGCATTGATACATTCCATTCATAAAGTTATGTTGCTTTATATACTTTAATTCTTTTAGTCAAGTCTTGAGAGTTCATTGTACTTGTTTGTTAATAATACATTGTTACATGAACCATGAGAGTAACCAATCTAGGGTGAATTCATTTGTAAGTGGACAACTAAGTGAGATTTGAGGTTGAGGTCTCGTCATTAGGCATACTTGGTAATTGAGTTGAATGAACAATAAGAATTGATACATTTGAATTTAAATCATTGATAATTGACTAAATTTTATATATATTAGATGATATGTGCAATT
>QLOD02000024.1:17100791-17112877 GCA_003260245.2 Sideroxylon spinosum | reverse complement strand
AAACCGATGTGGGATAGGAAAACCTACAAGACTAAGGAAAACCAATGTGAGATAGGAGCCACCACATTAACAATAATGATTACTATAATTTTAATATTACAATAAGTGTGACTTTTTTTTTCTAACTATTTCAATTATAGTAATAATCGTTTTACCATGATCATCGATCTAAATAATTTTCCAGTCAAACGTTAATCAGTAATTTACAAAATTGATTCGATTCAAATCATATTTTGTAACACGTTAGATGATATTTATATACTTAAAGCTAATTTTGATATAAATATTTAATAAATTTATTTTTTAATATCTTAGGAGCATTACTATTTATGAGTGTTCACCAATGTCTTAATCCATCTCTCATTCAAAATAAATCATTAAATTATGGACACATTTATGTGATAATTATTTATTTTGAGGTTGCTTGAACTTGGATTACCAAAAATTACCAAAGAATCCTTTTTTGTGCATGTTGTTGCAACCTTTCAATGTAGAGCATGTGAGGCAATTGAGAATATTAATTTGGACATTCATGTGGCATAATTTGAGAAATATTTAGAGCATTTTAGATTTTGTTTTTTTTATGATATTCCGAATTGTCTTAAAAATAGTTCAACATGTTCTCTAAAGTTTTGGAATTTTTTAATATAGTTTAAAAATTTTTGGAAATGAGCACTCTAAACAAATATATAATAACCTAATGGAACTTCGAAGATGTGTCATCAATGTCCAAAAATGTAGTGCATAAATGTAGAGAATGGTAGAATATATATAATGTATGTATAGCTTGATTCTATAGGAAGCTTCAAGATAAAAAGTATCTAAATATTTCGGGGTGAAGTTTAGATGTCAAATCTTAATCATCCACTTGAAATAATATCTACCGTAGTAAGATTATAAACAGAAATGTATAAATTCATTTGTAATAATCAAACATGCATAGAGTGATGGATGAAGAATAAGCATCCAAGTTTTAAGTTTATTGAATATTAAGGTTTCTCTTATGTGCTATTTTTTTTTGGATTTAACTAGCTTGAAAATAGCATTAATCATCTAAAATAATTTACAGCCTAAAAACTTGATAGCTGTCACGCTCTGAGTTTTAACAGAAAAGCTGGAATATAATAACTAAATTGAGTACATGAGTTCTTCCTTAACCTAGTTGTTTAAAAATATTACACATATGTCAAGGTCTATTCTAACTGTAAATCCTCAATTTAGATCGGCCACTAGCCTTTGTCATCTTCAATTTTTGCTATCAGATAGCGTCTCTGTATAAAACCCATAAGACGGGGTGAGCTGTTAAGCTCAGTAGGAAAAATATTTAAACAATATCAATAAGTATTTCCATACAAAGACAAATATTAAATGCTCAAAGCAATTATGATTATCAAACAAAATATACGGTAACATTACAAATTAAATAGATAAGAAATGCAACGCTCACGCAAAATTACTCCATTCCCATCCTTATGGCACCTTGCCACCTTTATAACCCATTAACAAGTTCTTCTTGCAAAGTGCACAAATCATTATAGTATTTCCAATAATCTATTCCCACCCTTATGACACCTTGCCACCCTTATAGCCCATTAACATATTCTTCATGTGAGAGTACATGAAATGATTATAATATTAACAAGAACCCTTTTCCACCCTTATATCCCCATTCCACCCTTATATCATAACTTTGTTGCCTCAGCCTGACGGGTCAAATTCTCAAATTACAATTAACAGTATTACCCACACAATTATCAATAAATTTCAGAATATTTGAGAGTAATTCTTCAAAATCCTGTAAAGTCCAAACCCATCATTTTATATTCTCCCGTAGTATCACATTAGCCATGCAATGAAATTTTAGAATATATGATGGTAGGAATTCTCAACATATAATCAACATTGATACTTACACTATTCTAGCAAATTTTAGAATATCTGAGGGTAACTTCTTAAGTCCCATAATACCCACACTTATCATTTTACATTTTCTAGTAGTGTCACAATAATCATGCAATACAATTATGTATTTCCGTTATACCTTTATACAAAAATACTAAGTTTCAATTGCAAGAATAAATCCCCAACGTGAACGGGTCCGATGATCTTTCTTGTTGACTTTTCTCTTAATCCGGGTTAAATTCTGTGTAAATAAATTATAGCTTATCAACAAATATTCGTACGTTATTGTCTAATCACTTCAATTATTGTATTTGGCCCAAGAGATTTAAAATAATAATTCTTCCGTTACCAATAATTTTACCTAAATTGTTTTAACAAATATCTCCATCTTATAACTAATTACTTACTAGTAATTTATTATTATTACCATCATCATCATCATCATTATTATTATTATTATTAAAATGAGGTTTCCATCAATTCGAATTCATATTAAATACATTTTATTTAGTGATTATGTATATTCTTTCGAACAAAATTAAATTATGAAGGTGTTTGCTACTGATTTATTTCCGAGTCTAAATTTTTAACCCAAATAAAATTTATACATTAAAACATAATTTAGTCTAAATTAATTAAATATAAATCTAATAAATAAAACACTACCACTATATTTCAAACCATAATTTAGTCTAAATTAATTAATAATATAAATCTAATAAATAAAACATTACCACTATATTTCAACACATCTAATCTATTTAAGCTTCCATAAAATTTATTTGTAAATTAACAAAGTAAAATACATACCTTAGAATTTGGCCCAAGCTTCTTTAAAATTTTCTCTTTTTCCTCACTATTTTTTTTTTCTTCTTTCCCAACTCTTTGTCTTCCATATTCCCATATCTACACACACACACACACACACATATATATATAAGTTGTCCTACACCCTCTCGCCCGTGGCTTGTCCTCCAATTCTTGTTTTCTTTTTTTTTTTCTTTCCAAGTGGCCTTATGAGCTTCTTCCACCTACACCCCATTATCATTACTTAATACACTTATACACACATGTTAATTAAAACAATTAATTGGGTGGACACCTCATAACCCTTACTCATCATTTTAATTCCATAATTATCTACTAATTTAATTTCCAACTAATTAATTTAGAAGATTAAAAAAAACTAATTATATTTTTTTACTGTCCCATTAACACAATTAAATTTCTAAAAATAAAGTTATATTAATCAGGCATTTAAAAATTTAACCAAATTTCAAGTTATCACAATTCTCCTCCTCTTAAAGAATTTCGTCCTCGAAATTGTTACTTAGCGAAATTAGGTGTGGGTAGTGTTCTCTTTTTATTCTTCTAAGTAGCCTTCTCCATTAGGTGACTTCTCCACACCTTATATATATATATATATATTTATATGTAATATCCATGTGAGATAGAAGAACCAAATTAGGGTATACCGACTAGCATACCAAGAAAAGAAATGATCCACTATCATCTGAATAATTCAGGATACTTCATCCATATTTCTGCCTCCACATCCCAGGTTGCTTCTTCAACTTCGTCATGTTGTCATACGATCTTCACCAACGGTATTGTTTTATTTCTCAAGATTCTTTCATTAGTGTCCAGCACCCGTATTGGTTTCTCTTTATATGTCACATCTGATTGTACCTCCACATCATTCCAATCTATGACGTGATTTGGATTAGGCACATGTTTACGTAACATAGACACATAAAAGACATCATGGATTTGGGCCAACTCTTGGAGTAACTCTAGTTGGTATGCCACGTCTCCAACCCTTCGTATGATAAAAAAATGGTCTAATATAACTAGGGGATAATTTTCTCCTTTTCCCAAATCGAATTATTCCCTTGCGAGGTATCACATTTAATAATACCGAATCTCCCTCTGAGAATTCCAATGGTCTTCTTCATTGATCGACGTAACTCTTCTGTCGACTTTGGGCTGTTTTAAGCCTTTTCCTAATCGACTTAATTTTCTCAGTGGTTTCTTGGATTATGTTTGGTCCATACAGATTCGATTCTCCCGTTTCTAACCAGCAATTTGGTGATCTACAAGGTCGACCATATAATGCTTCATAAGATGTCGTGGCTATGCTCGTTTGGTAGCTATTGTTATAGGTAAATTCTGCCAATGGTAAATGTTTATTCCAACTACCTTAGAAGTCAATTACACAAGCTCGTAACATGTCTTCCAAAATTTGTATCACCCCGTTCTAATTGTCCATCTGTCTGGGGATGATAGGCAGTGCTAATATTAAGCGCGGTACCCAAAGCTCATTGTAGGCTATGCCAAAACTGTGAAACAAACCTGGGGTGTCGATCTAATACTATTGACTTAGGTACCCTATGCAATCTGACTATCTCTTTAATGTAGTATTTGCTAAGGGTATTAAGAGAGTCAGATGTCCTCATAGGCATGAAGTAAGTTGACTTTATGAGCCTATCTACGATTACCTATAATCATACCCTTGTTGTGTCCGGGGTAACCCTACAACAAAATCTATGGTTATAAATTCTCATTTCTATTCTGCTATGGGTAATGGCTGTAGTGGCCCTCCTAGTTTTTGATGTTCTACATGTCAATCATTTGGCTACATATCGCGCAACGTCCCCTTTCATGCCTTTCCAATAGTGTTGACGTTTTAGATTTTGATACATCTTAGTACTACTCGGATGCATAGCATATTTGGATTTATGCGTATCCTTTAAAATTTCTTCTTTTAAAGTGGAATCATGGGTTACATACACTCGATATTTATACCTCAAGCTTCCATCAGGGAATACTTTCCACCCTAGCTTCTCATCTCCCTGCTCAATTTTGATTTTCAAACCTTTGATCTCCTCATTATCCTCTTGAGCTTTTGTCACGTTTTCTACCAAACTAGGTCAAATTACCAAATTATATATGAATCCTTGGGACTTCTGAGTCTCTACATATAACTCATACGTTCTTAGAGTCTCCAGCATCTCATGTTTGTTAACAATTAGACAATGTAGGGCTTCTCAATTCTTCCTACTCAAAGCGTCAGCAACTACATAAGCTTTGCCAGCATGATACTGCAACACAAAGTCATAATCTTCTAAGTACTCCACACATCTTCTTTGCCTTAGGTTTAGATTTTTTTGAGTCGTGACATACTTTAAACTCTTATGATCTGTAAAAATCTGAAATTTCTCCCAATAAAGATAGCATCTCCAAATTTTTAGAGCGAAAATCACTGCCGCTAATTCTAAGTCATGGGTTGGGTAATTCTCTTCATGCTTCTTCAATTGCCTAGATCCGTAAGCGACAACCCTTCCATCTTCCATCAACACACACCCTAATCCCTTACGTGATGCATCTGTATACACTACGTATGACCTTCTAGGAATAGGTAGTGTCAAAACTGGTGTAGTTGCTAGTTTTTCCATTAATTCTTGAAAGGCTTCCTTATATTTATCTCCCCATTCAAACTTAACACACTTTCTAGTTAAGTGAGTTAATGGAGCGGCTATTTTTAAAAATCCATCTATAAATCGTCTGTAATACCCAGCTAACCCTAGAAAGCTTCCGATTTCTATTACAGATTTTGATCGATCCTAATTTGCTTTGGCCTCAACTTTACTAAGATCGATGAATATTCCAGTTTCAGACACCACATTTCCCAAAAATTTGACTTCTTTCATCCGAAAAGTCGCACTTGCTACGTTTAGCATATAATTGGTGGTCTTCTAACAATTGTAACACTACTTGCAAATGATTTTTATAATCTTCTTCTCTTCTTGAATATATTAAGATATCCTATAAATACTATCATAAACTTATCCATATATTCTCTGAATACTCGATTCATTGATCCATAAATGCGGCAGGTGCATTTGTCAATCCAAATGGGATCACCAAAAATTCATAGTGCCCATATTGAGTCCGAAAAGCTATCTACGGGACATTAGTTTCCTTCACCTTTAACTGATGGTATCTTGATCTAAGATCAATTCTGGAAAATACACTACACCTTGTAATTGATCAAAGAGATCATTTATTCTAGACAGTGGGTATTTGTTCTTAATAGTCACCTTGTTCAACTGCTTATAATCGATACATAACCTTAATGACTCATCTTTCTTCTTTACAAACAACACTGGTGCTCCCCATGGTGATGTACTAGGGAGAATGAATTTCTTTCCTAATAACTCATCTAATTGACTTTTCAATTTCTTGAGTTCGGTAAGTGTCATGTGATATGGGGCTATTGAGATTGGTGCTGTACCTGGATATAAGTCTATAACAAATTCTGTTTCTCTATCAGATGGTAACCTAGGTAGTTCTTCAGGAATACCTCTGGAAATTCATTAGCTACCGGTGTAAGCTTTTCAACTCCTCGTCCTGTATTTTCTATCAACGTTTGTCCTAAGGAACCCAAATGGTTGTTAGCCGTAATTTATCGTTTCTTAAGACGCATAAGTGTGAATGGTAATGAGGTACTCCTATCTCCAACAAAACCTTACCCTATCCATAATATTTTTGTCTTGCAAAAGCAGTCTGTCATCACATGATATCTTGTTAACCAACCCATTCCCAAAATAACATCGAATCCTTGCATGTCCAAAACTATTAAATTGGTGTCAAACTCACGATCCTCAATTCTGATTGCACCAACCTGACATATTCTTTGTAGTTTTACTCTTTCATTAACTGGAGTATTAACATGCATTCCTAAATTCAAGGATTCCACAGGTAATTGTAAACTGTCCACACAATTTTGTGCTATAAAAAAATGGGAAATCAAATAAGGTTTTAACCAACGAGTAGAATAGAAGTATGGTACCTTTAATCACCGTATTTAATGCATCTTCTTTCCTCTTCAAAGTAGATAGAGCATACATTCGATTCGATCCTTTACTCCATTTGCTGGACCTTTTTCACGTTCAGCAAAAGAAGTTTGTTTCTGCTTAGGTGGGATAGTGAGATTGCTAGATCTTACCTGGTATAACTGCACTTGGAATGGTGGTTGATTTTGGTATCTTGGCCTTGGAATCACATTAGAACAACCTTACGGAGGTAGTAGTTGAGGGAGTCGTGGGGTATCCAAGGGACCCATACTTTGAGTGTTACCTAACCAGGGACACTACAGTTGTAGATGCTCAAAACGGCCACAGTTGTAGCATTTCTTCGTCTCGATCTCATTTCTCATCATTATTTGACTCCCTTGCTGTGTAGGGTTTTTGGGGTATGGCCGGTAACTATTGGTTGTCCGACACTGGCTAGTACCTCATTTCCTATCATTTCTCTAAGGTCCCCATCTGTCTTGTTCGTTCCTTATATCTCTCTGTATCTCATCTTGCTTTACCACCATTGCACCATCAATTAATTATGAAAAACTCTGCCCCATGAATGCTACCACTTTTGGAGCGAATTGCAGGCTTCAACCCATTTTGAAATCTTCAAGTCTTTTTCTCTTCTGTGTATACAAAGTCAGAAGCATACCTAGATAAGTCTAAAAATTTGGCTGCATATTAAGCCACTGTCATATTCCCTTGCTTTAACCGTATAAATTCCTCCATCTTCATTTATCGGATGATTTTTCGAAAGTAATACTGATAAAAAATATCTATAAAGTCGGTCCAACTCATCTCAGTCACTTCCCTTCTTGCTTTAATAGAATCCCACCAAAAATCTACCTCTCCTTGTAACTGGTATGCGACGAATTCCACCTGATACTCAACTGGGGTCCCCACAATATCCAATACCTTACGAATCTATTTTAGCCATTTTTCTACTATGATAGGATCGGCCTCTCCCAAAAATTTAACGGGTTTTTGCTTTTGAAATTCTCGGAAACACCTAACTTTAAGTTCCCCTCTATTATCTACTAAAGGTAGGTTCACTCTTGGTGGTGGTTCATGTACTGGGTGTGGAGGTGGTATCACCTCTGGCATAGGTGCCTAAGGTAGTCTTACTTGTGTGTGCATTTGTTTAGCTAAATTTTGTATAAATTGCCATATTTGTTCCATAGTAAGAATATTCCTAGTATTTGGTGGTACTGTGTCATTCAATTCTATGCTTACGTTCACTTCCTTCTGTCGATTTGATATTTCATTATCCCTTCCTTCTTTTTGGTGTGACATTCTGAAAATAGAATAATTTGATTTAATGTGTATATGTATATATATAATCAAAGCAAACAACACATTTGATAATATTATGAATTTCATTGATATCCTCTAGTCAGCTTACAAAGATATTCTTACATATATGTCATCTGGACTATGCAAATGTTAGTCTATCCCTATAACTGAGGTGCATATCTATCACTGGTTCAAGAGTTTCCAAAACTATACATTAACTAGTGTTGTAAAATGTCCTTCGTAAAATTAAATACAATTGCTACCCATCCCTCATGCAATGTTAGAACTCACATCACTATCGTCTTCAGACTCACCAGTCAAATCACTAAAGATGGGTTCCTCCGGGTCCATTTCCTCTGCATCATCATTTTCACCTATAACAACTTCCTTCGCAGGGACATGCTCAGGTGCCGGATCAGGTCCAGGCACCAAATTGGGTACTGAACCATCAGCTAGCGCGAGGGCAGGTGGAGGGGCTAAAGTAAATGGTAATTGGCTCGGGTTAGGGTGCATTGGTCTCTCAAGCAATGACTTAAATCAAAGTACCCTCCCTGTACCATCGTGTGAATTAAGCCCAAGAATGCTTGTGGAGTGTCTAGCAACTGTAACTGTCATTGAGCTGCTAGTAACTTGAACAAAGCTTTCCTCCTAGCGATCTCATTCTAGTGCTGCCTTGACTCAGGCGCCCAAAATGTGGCAGTATCCCGAATATTCTACCGAGCTAAGTCTCGAGCCTGTACCAGAATGTAATCCTATTCTAATGCATCGAGATCAACTGTAACATCCTGACTCGCGATTTCCGATTATGACCACATTGCCCATGGATTCGCCATACATTTACTTTGCACTGTGGACACCCACACGAAGTCTAATCAGTGCCAATGTTGAGCTACAATCTTAGAAGATAAAATATAAGATTAAATCAAATAACTTATCTTCTATGCAAATTATTCGGATATGTACTACTTCGATATTGTCTTCTAAAGCCCATCGATTATTTTGTTATTAATTATTTGTCCCTTTCCTTAACCAAGGCCCTAAATTTGATCTATTAACTAGCTCTGATACCAATCTATCACGCCCTGAGTTTTAACATAAAAGCTGGAATATAATAACCAAATTGGTTACATGAGTTCTTTCCCAACCTAGTTGTTTAAAAAAATTACACATATATCAAGCCCTATTCTAACTGTAAATCCTTGATTTAGATCGACCATTAGCCTATGTCATCTTCAATTTTTGCTATCAGACAGCATCTCTGTATAAAACCTATAAGATGGGGTGAGCTGCTAAGCCCGGCAGAAAAATATTCAAACAATATCAACAAGTATTTTCATATAAAAACAAATATTAAATGCTCAAAGCAATTATGATTATCAAATAAAATATACGGTAACATTACAAATTAAATAAATAAGCAGTGCAACACTCATGCAAAACGGCACTTGCCACCTTTATAACCCCTCAACAAATTCTTCTTGCAAAGTGCACGAATTATTATAGTATTTACAATAATCCCTTCCCACCCTTATGACACCTTGCCACCTTTATAGCCCCATAACATATTCTTCATGTGAGAGTACATGAAATGATGATAATATTAATAAGAACCCTTTTCTACCCTTATATCCCCATACCACCCTTATATCATAACTCTGTTGCCTCAGCCTAACGGATCAAATTCTCAAATTACAATAACAATATTACCCACATAACTATCAATAAATTTCAGAATATTTGAGAGTAATTCTTCAAAATCCCATAAAGTCTAATCCAATCATTTTACATTCTTCCGTAGTATCACAATAGTCATGCAATGAAATTTTAGAATATATGATGGTATGAATTCTCAACATATAATCAACATTGATACTCACACTGTTCTAGCAAATTTTAGAATATCTGAGGGCAACTTCTTAAGTCCCATAATACCCACTCTTATCATTTTACATTCTCTAGTAGTGTCATAATAATCATGCAATACAATTATGTATTTCCATTATACCTATATACAAAATTATACCTTTATACAAAAATACTAAGTTTCAACTGCAAGAATAAATCCCCTACATGAACAGGTCTGATGATCTTTCTTGCTGACTTTTCTCTTGATCCGGATTAAATTCTATGTAAATAAATTATAGCGTATCAACAAATATTCGTACGTTATTGTCTAATTACTTTAATTGTTATATTTAGCCCAAGAGATTTAGATTAATAATTCTTCCGTTACCAATAATTTTATCTAGATTTTTTTGACAAATATCTACCTCCTTTAACTAATTACTTATTTGTACTTTATTATTATTACCATCATCATCGTTATTATTTATTGTTATTATTATTAAAATGAGGCTTCCATCAATTCAAATTCATATTAAATACATTTTATTTAGTGATTATGTATATTTTGCCAAACAAAATTAAATTATGAAGGTGGTTGCTACTGATTTATTTCCAAGTCTAAATTTTTAACCCAAATAAATTTTATACATTAAACCATAATTTAGTCTAAATTAATTAATTATAAATCTAATAAATAAAAAACTACTACTATATTTCAAACCATAATTTAGTCTAAATTAATTAATAATGTAAATTTAATAAATAAAACACTACCACTATATTTCAACACATCTAATCTATTTAAGCTTTTATAAAATTTATTTGTAAATTAACAAAGTAAAATATATAACTTAGAATTTGGCCCAAGTTTCCTTAAATTTTTCTCTTTTTCCTCATTATTTTTTTTTTCTTCTTTCCTAACTCTGTCTCCCATATTCCCATATCTACACACACACACACACACACACACACACACACACATATGTATAAGTTGGCCTCCACCCTCTCACCCATGGCTTGTCTCCCAATTCTTTTTTTTCCCCCCTTTCCAAGTGACCTTATGAGCTTCTTCCACCCACACCCCATTATCATTACTTAATGCACCTATATACACACATAAATTAAAACAATTAATTAGATGGACACCTCATCACACTTACTCAACATTTTAATTCCATAATTACCTAATAATTTAATTTCTAACTAATTAATTTAGAAAAGTAAAAAAAAGAACTAATTAAATTTTTTTTATTGTCCCATTAACGCAATTAAATTTCTAAAAAAATAAAATCATATTAATAAGTTATTTAAAAATTTAACCAAATTTCAAGCTATCACAATTGCAGTGTTACATATACAATGCATTTATATTAAATATTTACACAATAATAATAAGAGACAAAATAAAAAAAATGTTATATGAGAGCATAAATATTTATAAAAATAATATTTTTTTTAAGTATTATAAAAATAATAGTAGACATAGCTATAAAGAAAAATAAACAGTGATTACATGATTTAACTACAAAAGGTGCTTTTGAGGTGAAAAAAAAGTGATATAATTTGAGATAATTTGTGAATTGGTAATTTATGTAATGAGATAAAAAGCGAATTTAGAGATTTTTATAGTTTGTCACCATTTTTTATGGCACCAAAAACACTCAAAATATATAAAATAGATATTGTAATTTTAAGAATAACCTATATTATAATAACATTTTATTAGTATTTATTCCATTTTTTATTTGAGTTAATATTATATTTATTTCTAAAAAAGCATTTTATAGAATTATTCCATTTTCTCATTTGAATTATTTGAACTAGTATTATATTTATTTCTAAAACTAGTTTACAAGTTAAAAGTTTCTATTGAAGTCTAATAATGCAATCGGAATACAATTTAAAAAAAAAAAAGGTTAATTTCTTTTCAAATTCCATATCAAACCAAAAAAAAGAAAAAAAAAAGAATATAATTCTCTTTTCTAAATTCAGTTACAAACGTAAAAACAGCTTTTAAGTCCATTCAATTATTTTCCTATTTTGAAAAACCCAATTCCCAAATTGGATAGGGCTCGAAACCAATTGTAATCTATACATACGGTATATATGTGCGTGGCGGGAAGACTCAGAACCTGCGAACAGATACCTCTACTGGATTCTGAACGAACCAGAAATGTCGTCTCTCGA
>QLOD02000024.1:17036636-17048960 GCA_003260245.2 Sideroxylon spinosum | reverse complement strand
CATTACATTACACTTGCACATATGCCTTGCTAAGCTCGGCTGCCTGCATTTCATACATCATTTCCATTTATGGGTTATATGATATGATTATTATAAATCGGTTATTATCTCGTGAAATTATGACTGCGAATATGGAAATGGACTTTGGATATAAGGATATCCAAGCATAATGATTTCTATGTGTAACTGAACCCCTAAACCCATTGTCTTTGATTGCACAAACTAGTCGAGAGTCCCTAAAAGGGTCTTTTCAGCACACGTTTAGAAACATAAATTAAAACATTTTAGATTAGAATTAAAACTCGGGTTCTCAACACACCTATTTTGAAAGTGTCAGGTGACGACTTCTAGTCTCTGCATTCAGACCCTATTTCAAAATCAAAACATATTTGGGTAATACTGAATGCACTATGTTACAATAACAACTCATGACCTGCCATCGCTAGCTCAGTGCGCGGATTTAGTCGTGACAATACTGATTAATTAAAATTACCAAACATTTTAACAACATTTAATTGATTCATTTTGATGTATTCAATTTGATGTTAATAGACTTGATCAAATCAAAATCATCTGCAACTAAGCCAAGTCGTATATTACAACTATCTAAGGCGAGGTCTAGATGTTTTTAATCAATTCATTCCATGTAAAGGAGTCTATTGTATCCCTTCTTTCCTCAATATGTTGTCTCATCAATTTAGATACGTGTTAGATGATACAAAAAGCCTCAAATTAGGTTTTAGTGAAAAATAGTATATTTGTTTTGTAGTTACAAGCTTCCCTTAATTGGGAACGTTGGCTAAAGGAACAACCTTATCATCCTTGTACCTCAGACTCTTGCACAAAATGCACATATTAAGGTGGGTATTCTCGTTTCTAAATAGCAAATAACTCGATAAGCTTTCTACTAATCAAAGGTGAATCTCAAATTTTCAACTAACTTGCAAGCCTGATAATAGGACTCAACAATGATTGAAGCAACATATCGAAAGACGTGTCTATCCAATTCAACACCTTCAGATGTAAAAACTCGACAATGAAAGATGAGTTAATGAATTTATTATAGCTAGGATGCAATTAGGTCTAACATCACTAAGAATTACAAAATATTTCAACGCTTCTTCTTCGTCTACACCTGCATGGAAATTACTCTAATTCACTTTGTTAATCTAAGCATTTGGACTTTTAGGTACCATCCCAGATCATTTAGTAATTGTACCATTTGATTCCCTCCAACATGATTAACTCCCATCCCACTCCTTCCTCTTAGTGGAAAAAACAATGGTCGTCTTCTACTTCATCTGATCCTTATCCTATTTTAAAAATACTTTATTATTCAAATGCTCTAAGATAATCTGCCATGAAAACTAATATCAATTCATAAATTTTCTACATGAAAACTAATGTATTTTTTTTTTAATTATTTTTTTGTCAATTCCATTGGTGTAGGCAATGAACAAGTAATCGCCTCCATATATTCTCTAAAAATCTTATTTGATAAATCATTCTAACTTTTATCCATCCTTTTAAAAATTTATGTGAACGTCTGAAATAACAAATACGATTATATATTTAGGGATGATTTCATGACCATGTGTATCACCACTTAAACAAAGTTTAAAACTTCCTATTAAAGGGTGGGTGGTCATATCTCATTCAAAAATGCAAGATCAAACTTGTATTCAGATAATTCATTCTCTTGTCCAACAAATTTTTAACAACAAGTCTTCATTGTTCTCCAAGTACCTGACAAAGAAACGGTTCTATGCATATACCCGTAGAAAAAACAGACATCAAACGATAGAGAACAGACATCAAACGAAACTCTATCTGACACAGGAGTTGCATGAAGATAAGATGGATCATTGTATTTTCAAACTGTTCAAATTGGACAATTCAAAAATCATGTACGCTAATCTAAACTTAATCATCACAAAAACGGAAAATCAATACATAATTTGTCTTCAATCCATACATATCAAACACAATCAAAGGCTTAATATATCTTGTTAAAAAATGGTAGCGAAATGAGTACCGTACTCTGATTGTCAAACAAGTAAGTATTTTAAATGCAAGCATGCATATATATAGAATATGTAATACAAATGTTAACTTAGAATTTATACGTCTATAAGTTAATTGGTAATATCAATTTGATGATTAATGAAATTTAAACTTATAAACTTAAAACCATAGACTAACTTAGCATATAATTGTCAAATTTAAATTATTTAATTTCTAAATTATAATTCATACTAATGAACTTCTACCCTTACCTAATTCTAAACAATGGCTTACAAATTTTTAACTTTCTAACCAATTTCCTAAAACTTACAATGTTCTTCAACCTTATCTAATTAACCAGATATATCTAAATCATCTAGTGTTTCCAAAACTTAAAATAAAATTAATAAGTGATTTATAATTAATATCACCTATTATAAATTCCAATATACCCTAATAATCTAAACAACTCCAATAAAAATTAAAATTTATCCTAACAAAATTCTAATATAAATTACGAGTAACTCTAACAGACATCATACCAAAATACTAACATACATAAAGAAATAAAATGATTAATATTCATAAGTATAATTCACGTATTTATGTTATAAAACATTCTTCACAACCTACCAAAACATTCCATTGTATAATTTTGCAGCATAGTGATTTTCAAATTAAACACACTTTTAAGTCTTCATTCTTCATTAGCCCATTCACACTTCAATCTTTTCCCTATCACAAATTAACCAAGCTAAATTCCCCATTCTCATATTCCCAACTTCCCCCTTCCCCCTTCCTCTTTTTGTTTTTCTTTTATTATTTGATATATGTTTGTGTCGATAAATTACATAAAGAAGTTGTTTTCAAACCATATGATAAGCCAAAAGAGGCAAACGTGGTATTAATCAGCCTAAGAGGCACAAAGTCATACAATGCCGATGATTGGAGAACAAGTTTTGACTATTCTTGATATGAGATACTAAATTTGGGGAAGGTCCTTGACCTACATCACCCACCACATCCACTGCCAATACCCACCCCTGCAATCCCATCGCAATCCACAAATCTAGTTCCCAAAATCCTCAATTCCCACGACGGCAATCCTATTCATATCCATACTCATGACCATAAATCAACTCTACTAAACCGACCCCCCGTTAAAATTAAGGAAAAAAAAACAGCCGAAAACTAAATAAATAAATTCAATCGTGATATACAAGACATATCAAATTGATACCCAAAATATTTACTTATTTAGACTCGCAAACTAATCAACTTCTACCAAAATTGGTCCCATACCTCTCAGCACAAAGAGCTTAGGAAAAATGCAATTTCAAAGCACTACAATCCAGTAACTGGGGACAGATGACAAAGGAGAGTGAGAGATTGATGAGTAAAACTATGAGAGAAAGGAGTGAGTGACTGTGAGAAACTGTGAGATATATTATGTACAAAATTTGAAGTGATTTCTTTATTGCTAAACATATATTTGTTCTTTATTTTTATTTTTTTCCTAGTATAGGAATATATTGTACATCTGACCCTCCAAGCCCTACAATGGGTGAATTTTGTGCACTAAATTATCTTTTTTAGATAAATATTCTCTATAAAAGTAAAATACATGGAAACATAAATTCCTGATCTTGCCTACTTCCCAGACTTGTTACCATAGCCATCTCGCAGGGTGACCGTCCGATTGAAGACAAGCTTTTCAGAAGAAGAGTCCTTGTCTACCACAAAATAACCTGAAATTACCAATTGAAGACATGAATTTAGAAAGTATACTTTCAAGGTGACGTGTTTAATATTGGCAAAAACAGCGAAGGACTATGGAAAGCAAAACTGGATACAGAGTAGTAGAATGTAATATTTAAAAGGAAATTATGTTGCTCCTCACCAACAGATGAGGCCAACAGACAAGAGTACTGGCTAGTTCAAGTGGATAAAAAGAACACCAGTGATTAAACATGGGCTCGATCGAATAATTTAATATTCTTCTATGCAAAAAAAAAAAAAAAAGAGAAAAAAAAAAAAGGAAAAAACCCTAACTTATTTCTGTCAATATCCTAAAAAAACCACCGTCCTTTCCCTCCAAATATCACATAATATACAGGAAGTGCAATAATCCATTTTGGAATTTATACAATTCCAAAGCTTTTGAAATTCACACGCAAAGGAAGCAATGAGATTGATGGAAGACGACATTTATAGGCATATGGTATAGGCATGAACCATTCCACCAGTATTAAAAATATGGACCTCCATAAGCTACGTATCCCAGTTGAAAGCTTGCATGTAATACTCACTGATAGATTATTTGGATATTTGACATTCGACAATAGAAAGATTCTAGTATTTACCAAGCCTTTCAAACTGAAATCTGTCCCCAACAACAGCATTTTTAAGGGAAGGTACAGCATAGGCGTCAGGTATCACTGCTGGTACAGCATAGGCGTCTGGGTTCAAATCACCAAGCCAATCATCAAGTTCAGTAGGATTCTGATTGCGAAAGCAAAATCTTATTAAGAACTAACAATTCTCTAGACAAAGAAATAAAAATAGCCTTAAAAAAAGTAAAGATTGCCAACCTCAGAAAGGAACAGTTTATCAAACAATCTAACTTCGACCTTCAGTGGATCGACCCCACACGAACGTTCTGCAACCCAGTGAAGAACACCCTGCAGAATGACAAAATTTTTTAGATCTACCCAATAAACAACCCTAGCATGAATCCATTCACATCAATAAACACCCAACTCTAGGACAACAAACCTTTGGCTTTGTTTTTTTGGAAGGATCAAACTCAGCCCTGATTTCAAGAATAGTCTCTCTATCATCGCCAAAAATTACATTTGTGCATTTTATAGGAAATGCATATCTGCAGACAAGAAAAAGAATCTCAATACATGGGCTCCCATCTGCCTAGATGGGTAGATGGATCATGAAATATAATTTACAATTCAAATTCACCTCAATAGGACAGATTTTCCAAGAGCAAGGCCATAATAATCTTTGGAATCTTTCATTCGAAAATCAGAGCGTTCAATGTATACGAATTTGGAAAAAGGTACCTATAATACAAGAAAAAACAAAAAAATCACATAAAAATCAAGGCATCCACCCCATTTGTGCCATTATTTGGTATTAAAAGAGTAAGCTTCCATGATAACCGAAATTTATGCCTAAAGCAGTCAAATAGAAGTACTTTTAAAATTGAACTTTTTAAATCACAAGTCACCTTATAATAAGACGATGCATCATCTTGTTGAGCATCGGGCCATTTCTTTGTATCAAGATCCATTACCGAATCAGTTTCTCGGTTGGTAATAGCCACCTGAAAAACAGAATCAATTAGTCAATCACAGAACAAAATTGGCAGCTGAAGAAAGCATTGGAAATAAAGACATACCTTGAGTGGATTTAGAACAACCAAGGTACGAGGTGCTGTTTTGTTTAACTCTTCTCTTATATGGTACTCAAGGCGGTCGGTACGTATCATACTACAATCACTGTCATAACAGGTATATAGGTGTCAACAAAGCATTTATAAGCATAGGATATTTGTGACTCTCATCCAAAGCCAAACAGTGTACATATAATTCAACCTTCTAGTAATTCCAATTCCTCGAACAAAAGCGTTAATTGAAGTCGAAGTAACACCTCTGCGTCGCAATCCAGCTAATGTCATTAAACGAGGATCATCCCAACCATCAACTCGCTTTTCTCTCACAAGACGGTTCAACTACAATAGCATTTATCAATAAAGCATGAGTATGGAATTAAACAATAGTAGAACGTACAGTCTTGGATATCGTGAAAAATAGACAAGGGTTAACTAAGAAGTTCCCTTCATGTGACGAGCTACATCGGTGCCCGAGTATGGTGAGATGTAGGGAAGGGTTCCCACGCCTTAATAAATAGGTGTGGAAAGGGAAGTTGGTCCAGAAGATTAAGTTACGGTTAGAAACTTGGAATATATGGTCATTAATAAGGAAACCAAGAGAATTAATATATACTTTGGTTAGAAAAAAACTAAATATACCTGTTTACAACACACTGAGTGAATAGGAGAAAAATTTAGAAAAATTAAAAATATTGGTTTTTAAACTTTGGTATTCAGGGAAAAATAAGAATAGAAATATAGTGTAAACAATTATTGATAGGGATCTTAAAAATAAGATCGTAAGTCTTAAAAGATTAGGAGATATAATAATTTATATAAAACTTGTACAAGATGAAGAAACAATCAATGTGTTCTTAGTGGTATGCCTCGACACAACAATAAGAAGGAACAAAATAATGCTTTCGAGAAAATATCGAAGGAGTTATTCAAAATATACAACATAAAGAAACAAAAACATTCATAGAATGAGATTTGAATGAGTGTGTGGGGAGAAACTGTGGAGGCTTTGAGCTAGTGGATGACGTTTATGGATTTGGATATAAAAAGGATGAAGCTGCATCAATTTTAGAGTTTGCAATGATTAGACTTAGTAATATTAAATACTTGTTTTAAAAAGAGAGAGATTCATTTTGTATCATTTAAAACTGATATGATATAAGTCAAATAGAGTTTTTTCATTATTATAACGTTCAATCATGCGCATGTAAAGATCGTAAGGTAATATTGGGTAAGAGTCTAGTTACACAGCAAATTAGTGGTATTAGATGTTTGTATCAAGAAGTAGAATAGAAGGACTAGAGGAAATGTAGTTTGAAGAACTAGATTGTGGAACTTAAAAGGAGAAAAACAAAAGGGGCTTTTAAGGATGAAATGCTCCGGGAAGGAAAATGGAATTTGGACGATGAATGACGTATCTTGTCGCATGAAATGACTTGATGTATTAAAGAGGTTTTAGAGATATTAGGTGTATCGATGAAAAATGGACCATAAAGTAGACTTGGTGATGGAAAGAAAGAGGTGCAATTGATAATTAATGCTAAGAGAAAGTCCAATAGGAATCTTCCTAAGTTAAAGATGAGAGAGCATATGAAAGTTATGAATTCGCTAAATACTGGCAATTGGAGAAGCAAGATATAAGTCCTTCAAAGAAACTATATAACAAGTTAGGAACACAAGATAGGAAGAAAGAAATCTATAAGTTGGCCAAGACAAGAGAATAAACTTGTATCATGTTAAATGTATAAAAACAGGGAATCAAAGAGCTTTGATAAAAGAAAGGGATAATAACAAGACACGCTAGAGTTAATTTGATAAGCAATTCATTAGTTGTCACAAGAAAAATTTACAGGATCTTAGTAACCTTATCGAGGGTAAAAATATCATTTTTATAAATGAATTAGGTTTATAGAAATAAAGGAAGTTATGAAAACTATGAAAATAGGAAAAACTATATGTCCATATAGTATTCTGATAGAAGCTTTGAAATGTCTTGAGGGATGATGGGATAACTTCATTGAAAAATTGTTTAAAAGAATATTGCATACTAGCAAGAAGTCTAATGGATGGAGAAAAAAGGGATATAAGCTTTTTTGTTAAAATAAAAGAGATCCAAAATTGTAACAACTATTAAAGTATTAAGCTTATAAGTCAATCTTAGGAGAGACTCATTGATGCGAGGATAAGCTATGTGAAAAAAATATAAGAGAACCAATTTGATTTTATGCCCAGTTGAAGACTATGAAGTTATTTTCTTAGTAAGCATACTGATTAAAAAATATAAAGAAAAGAAGAAAAATGTTCACATGATTTTTATGGACTTAGAGAAGACATATAATGATATCCCAAGAGAAGTTTTATTGTCGATGTTGGAAGACAAAGGATTTGCTGTGAAATATATTAAGTGATAACTACATGTATGACAGAACAGTGACTAGCATAAGGACTATTGAAGGTAATACACATGATCTTACAATTATAATTGCTCTACACCAGGATCCGTTGTAAGCCATTATCTTTCACATTTATTATTGATGAGCTTACTAAATTCAAGACAAAATCCTTGGGTGCATGTGGTTCATAGATGATATTATATCAATGCATGAAAGTAGGTCTAATGGTAATCATAAGCTAGAACATTGGAGGTACATATTAAAGTCAAAAAGATTTTAGATCAAATAGGATTAAAATAGAGTAAATGCATTGTAAATTTAGTAGAACTAAAACTAAATTGAGTATATAATTAAAATTGAGGATCAAGTACCAAACAATGAATATTTTCAATATCTTAGAATAGCACCCATGCAAATAGAGGGACTGACGAGGTCATTATCTAAGGATTAGAGCAGAGTGGTTAAAATAGAGAAGTGACTCAGGTATTTTACGTGGTCATAGAAGTTGAAAGAAAAATCAATGGTATAGTTATATGGCCAACTATGTCTTGTGGTATAGAATAATAAGCCACTAAGAAGCAATATTCTTGTAAGATGAGTATGATGCAAATGAGAATGTTAAAATTGATATGTAGTAGTATAAGGGAAAATTGAATAAAAATAATATATCCAGCAGAAAATTGAAGTGGCACCCATAGTAAGGAAGTTGAGAAAATGTTAGTTTAGTCATGTCCAATGTAAACCTAAAAATGTATCAATTGAAAAAAAAAAATGATTGGATCCACGTAAAAAGTAAACCTAAGACTAGATAACTAAAATTGTGAAAAAAAAAAAAAAAAAAAAAAGACCTAATTTCAAATTAGCTTATGAAAAACAAAACCTTTAATAGAAACGAGTAGAAGAAAATTATTCATCCAACTGACCCCAACTAGCTTGGGAAAGTTTTTGTTGAATTGAGTTGTAGAATGCACAAGAAGAAGAAGAAAAAGAAATAATTCCAAGAATTCATTACTTAAACAAAAATCTCCCACAATTCCAACTGACCTTTCGTTTTGACATCATTGTGTTAGAGATATTCAATCGTGAGTATTCCCATACATAAGGCAGGTAAAGGCCAAGACAATCCAGTAACCAATAATATGAAGCATGCCGTGTCTCAAACTCAAGTGAACAAAGCTGCATAAAATACAAATAAAGTTTGGGCAATTAAACAGATGTTGCATATCAATACTGATAGAAAACAATAGGATTTTACATTTCACTTATCAAGAATAGTAAGATGTGGAGCAGAGAATACAAAAGGCATACAAGCCCCTTGATCTTTTATAAAAACATTTGTAATCTAGGCCAGCATTAACAAACTTCTCCACAGAATGCCTAATGATGCCTATAATCAGGTTTGTGGTCAGTCTAAGTTTATAAAAGATTCTAGTGTGTTCTTATAAAAGAAAATCTCTATAAGACACGATAACGTTATTTGATCTATAACATGTCTATGTATACAAATTGTAAATTACCAAAGTACATATTGACAACTAAAATCTAATACGTAGTTGTTGAATCTGTGGCAGCTTTCAAATACATATTGACAACTAAAATCTAATACGTAGTTGTTGAATTTGTGGCAGCATTCAAACATACAAAATACATAAAAATAACTTCAACAATTACTTAAAAAGAAAGAGAAAAAAAAAAAAAAAAACCTTCAACAATCACCCTAAACACAATTATTTAGAACCACTGCCATGCTCCATACGGAAATTCCATATTTGCCCCTTATCTTCCTTCCATACTTTGCATCAACTAAGTAGTTTGTATTTTAGAAGGGAAACAGGGGGTGATGGGTTTAAATGGAATCAAGGTTAATATCTAGTGAGGTTTATTTTGGAAGCATAATATGCTATGTTCTCAAGAAGAAGAATTCTGCCATAGATAAAAGGCAACTCATAGCTCTCAAATTTCCAGCTTTAAAGTTTCCTTCTGGGTGAAAAGGCCTAAGTTACTTTTTAACCTAGCCCATTTCGTGATACTTGTAAGTAATAAGCATAAACTCAATCCTGGAGCAAGAGAAGGCACAAGATTGGTCCATTCGTTCGAAACATTATTTTTTCAAAAGCAGCATTAGAAGTTAAGTAAAGTACTAACTATTCAAACCCAAACAGTCAAAACAAACCAAAATCAGTACTAGTTGCAAGGCGGAAACAGTTTGAGCACCAAGCATGAATCGTCTCATAAGATAGACATGTCCACAAGACAAGCATTATTATAAATTATGCTATAAACTATCTGAAATCGGAATTAGGCATTGAAGAAGTAAGTTCCAATAAAACACACAGGACGTATTATATCCTATTTTATACAAATAAAATATAATTAAAAAATGAAAAAATAAAAGAATGTCCAACTACCATTCTGATAGGTACTGTCTGGTACAAACATTTTAGAAATACCAATCCAACAAAACTAACACCATACATCTTCCATTTTGCTTTAGACAAAACAGGAGTATTAAATTCTCAGCAACTCATTTAGAAAATCACAAGTAGCATTCCACAAATGGGCCCTAATCTCTAATCGCATCAAACACGAAACAAGAATGACAAGTCCATCAGCAATGATGGACACATGGATTTGTCAAACAGGGGCCAGGTCCCGCCCCCCCCCCCCCCCCCCAACCCAAAATAAAAAATAATAATAATTAAATAAATAAAGTTTGTAAAGCAAATGATAATGGTTTCATTAGCAAAATATAGTTATAAAAACTATATATATTGATCTATGAAGCACGGATACTTCTAATTAGGTGCCACACTCATATCAGATACTCAAGGGATACAGATACAACTAGGATACAATTGGATATGTATCGGACACGTTGCTTTTTTTATTTTTTATTTTGCATAGGTTACGAGAAGGATACTTTTGAGAAATGGTGGGATCTAAATATAATATTTCAAAATTTATTTGGGAATAAAATTGATATAATAAAATTTAATTAGGGGTCAAAATGTAAATAATTAAAATTTAACTTAATACAAATTCCGTTGTACGAGATGCGATCAACAAAGGGAAAAAAAAAAAAAAAGAAAAAAAACTTTAGACAAGTTTGAATCACTAGATGAAGTTAGAATTCTTGAGGTTGCCAACCTCTTACTTGATGAGCCCAAATTGGAATCTATCTTGCTTACAGATGATGGAGATGGAGGAGATAGTTAAGAAAGGACTGATGAGTTGATTGAAGTTGAATCCAACTAAAATTTATGAAATGAAAAAACTTTTTCATTTTAGGATGCATGAAATTGTATTTGATACTTTTTTATATTTGTGTTTTGTGTATGAATGATGTTTGATAGTTTTGAGTATGAATTATGTTAATCTATGGATTGAATGGTATTTTTTATGCCATATATAATTGTTATCTATATAATGTTTGGTCGTATATAGATGCTAGCTTCAAAAATATTTTAAATAAAATAAATATTTTATTTTATTTATTCTATTCCTTCGCCGTGTCCGTATTCTTATTTTTTAAAAATTACCGTATCTTGTATCCTTACTTGTATCGCTATCTACTCCCGTACCCTTATCTATATCCGTGCTTCATAGATATTGATATCTATAAAAACAATTCTGACTTCAGATTCTATTATCATGATTCATGAATTTCATTGAAAGGACTTCTAGGTTCATAATATGAAATCACCAAACTTATCTTTTATTTCTACATACCACGAAGAAGTTGAAGAAGACTCATTGAGTAAATTATTTTTAGATTTAACTTCCAATTAAGAAAATAAATAAATAAATCCAAGCTAGCAGAGGTACTCATATCCGGCAAAATCAGTTACACAAAATAGAGATCAATATGAAACTTTTAAAATTGCTTCAAACCTGGCATCGAGGGATACACTTTGTAAACATAGATATGGATGAACAAAACGAACCATAAAACTTGAATGGATAAATAACCAACATACCGAGTGTGTAATATTCTCAAGAGAATCGATGATACAGTGAGAATAATCATAACTTGGATAGATACACCTACTTCTCCCCTGCATGTGGATGAGGAGTAAACTGGACAACAGAAAGCCAAATGTCTGATAAATAAGACACTCCTTGAGTATAACTAATTAAAGATGTTCATGGTTGTACACTTGCCTTGATACGGTATGCAATGAGGTCATACATATTATAATTATCGCTTTGCATATCCTGCTTCATTCTCAGTGTCGCTTTGCCTTCTTCAATCATGCCCCTTTTCATCTCATCAAACAGTTTTAATGATTCAGCAATTGGTCTATCCCTCCAAGGACTATTCATCCTTTTTTCCCTATACTCCTTTATTTCTTCAGGCATCTGGATTAGATATCAAATCCAAATGTCAATCATGTCCCCTTTTTACCCCCTTAAAAGCAAACAAAGCACACATCACCAACCCCTACAGGAGGGGTACGTTCTCTTAAAGTAAAGAACTCAACGCTGCCCTTAGAGCCATGTATGTGGTGCACAAATAATGCATAC